>OU342744.1:294701919-294822922 GCA_910589775.1 Avena eriantha | reverse complement strand
AACCAGACATGGATCCACCAGTGGTCAGTGCATGTGTGTTATTTCACAAACCACACATGGATCAACCACTAGAGTCATTGCATGTGTGTTATTTCCACAAACCACATGTGGATCAACCAGTAGAGTCATTGCATGTGTGTTCTTATACTAAAACCAACACTAGAGTCATTGCATGTGTGTTTTTTTCACAAACCATACATGGATCAACCACTAGAGTCATTGCATGTGTGTTCTTTCCACAAACCAGACATGGATCAACCCGAGTCATTGCATGTGTGTTCTTTCCACAAACCACACATGGATCAACCACTAGAGTCATTGCATGTGTGTTATTTCCACAAACCACACATGGATTAACCACTAGAGTCATTACATGTGTGTTCTTATACTAAAACCACAAACCAGCACTAGAGTCAATGCATGTGTGTTCTTTTCCACAAACCACACATGGATCCACCAGTGGTCATTGCATGTGTGTTGTTTCCACAAACCACAAATGGATCAACCAGAGTCATTGCATGTGTGTTCTTTCCACAAACCACACATGGATCAACCACTAGAGTCATTGCATGTTTGTTCTTATACTAAACCACAAACCAGTACTAGAGTCATTGCATGTGTGTTCTTTTCCACAAACCACAAATGGATCCACCAGTGGTCATTGCATGTGTGTTGTTTCCACAAACCACATGTGGATCAACTAGAGTCATTGCTTGTATGTTCTTTCCACGAACCATACATGGATCAACCACTAGAGTCATTGCATGTTTGTTCTCATACTAAAACCAACACTAGAGTCATTGCATGTGTGTTCTTTTCACAAACCACATATGGATCAACCACTAGAGTCATTACATGTGTGTTATTTCCACAAACAGACATGGATCAACCACTAGAGTCAATGCATGTGTGTTTTTATACTAAAACCAACATGGATCCACAAGTGGTCATTGCATGTGTGTTCTTTCCACAAACCACACATGGATCAACCGCTAGTCATTTCATGTGTGTTATTTCCACAAACCACACGTGGATCAACCACTAGAGTCATTGCATGTGTGTTCTTATACTAAAACCACAAACTAGTACTAGAGTCATTGCATGTGTGTTCTTATAGTAAAACCACAAACCATTACTAGAGTCATTGCATGTGTGTTCTTTTCCACAAACCACACATGGATCCACCAGTGGTCATTGCATGTGTGTTCTTTCCACAAACAACATATGGATCAACCAGAGTGATTACATGTGTGTTCTTTCCACAAACTACACATGGATCAACCACTAGAGTCATTGCATGTTTTTTCTTATCCTAAAACCACAAACTAGTACTAGAGTCATTGCATGTGTGTTCTTTTCCACAAACCACACATGGATCCACCAGTGGTCATTGCATGTGTGTTCTTTCCACAAACCACACATGGATCAACCACTAGAGTCATTGCATGTGTGTTCTTTTCCACAAACCTGACATGGATCCACTAGTGGTCATTGCATGTGTGTTCTTTCAACAAACCACACATGGATCCACCAGTGGACATTGCATGTGTATTCTTTTCCACAAACCACACATGGATCCACCAGTGGTCATTCCATGTGTGTTCTTCCCACAAACCACATATGGATCAACTAGAGTCATTACATGTGTGTTCTTTTACACAAACAACTTATGGATCAACCAGTGGTCATTGCATGTGTGTTCTTTCAACAAACCACATGTGGACCCATTACAGTCATTGCATGTGTGTTATTTCCACAAACCACACATGGATCAACCTCTAGAGTCATTGCATGTGTGTTATTTCCACAAAGCACACATGGATCAACCACTAGAGTCATTACATGTGTGTTCTTATACTAAAACCAACACTAGAGTCATTGCATGTGTTTTCTTTTCACAAACCACACATGGATCAACCACTAGAGTCATTGCATTTGTGTTATTTCCACAAACAAACATGGATCAACCACTAGAGTCATTGCATGTGTGTTCTTATACTAAAACCAACATGGATCCACCAGTGGTCATTGCATGTGTGTTCTTTCCACAAACCAAACATGGATCAACCACTAGAGTCATTGCATGTGTGTTCTTTTCCACAAACCACACATGGATCCACCAGTGGTCATTGCATGCGTGTACTTTCCACAAACCACATATGGATCAACTAGAGTCATTGCTTGTATGTTCTTTCCACGAACCATACATGGATCAACCACTAGAGTCATTGCATGTTTGTTCTCATACTAAAACAACACTAGAGTCATTGCATGTGTGTTCTTTTCACAAACCACATATGGATCAACCACTAGAGTCATTACATGTGTGTTATTTCCACAAACAAACATGGATCAACCACTAGAGTCAATGCATGTGTGTTTTTATACTAAAACCAACATGGATCCACCAGTGGTCATTGCATGTGTGTTCTTTCCACAAACCACACATGGATCAACCGCTAGTCATTTCATGTGTGTTATTTCCACCAACCACACGTGGATCAACCACTAGAGTCATTGCATGTGTGTTCTTATACTAAAACCACAAACTAGTACTAGAGTCATTGCATGTGTGTTCTTATAGTAAAACCACAAACCAGTACTAGAGTCATTGCATGTGTGTTCTTTTCCACAAACCACACATGGATCCACCAGTGGTCATTGCATGTGTGTTCTTTCCACAAACCACACATGGATCAACCACTAGAGTCATTGCATGTGTGTTCTTTCCATAAACCACATATGGATCAACCACTAGAGTCATTGCATGTTTGTTCTTATACTAAAACCACAAACCAGCACTAGAGTCATTGCATGTGTGTTCTTTTCCACAAACCACACATGGATCCACCAGTGGTCATTGCATGTGTGTTCTTTCCATAAACCACACATGGATCAACCACTAGAGTCATTGCATGTGTGTTCTTTCCACAAAACCACACATGGATAGACCACTAGAGTCATTGCATGTTTGTTCTTATACTAAAACCAACACTAGAGTCATTGCATCTGTGTTCTTTTCCACAAACCACACATGGATCCACCACTAGAGTCATTGCATGTGTGTTCTTTCCACAAACTAGACATGGATCAACCACTAGAGTCATTGCACGTGTGTTCTTTCCACAAACCACAAATGGATCAACCACTAGAGTCATTGCATGTGTGTTCTTATACTAAAACCACAAACCAGCACTAGAGTCATTGCATGTGTGTTCTTTTCCACAAACCACACATGGATCCACTAGTGGTCATTGCATATGTGTTCTTTCGACAGACCACATATGGATCAACCAGAGTCATTGCATGTGTGTTCTTCCCACAAACCACACATGGATCAACCACTAGAGTCATTGCATGTTTGTTCTTATACTAAAACCACAAACCAACCGTAGAGTCATTGCATGTGTGTTCTTTTCCAAAAAACACACATGGATCCATTTGAGTCATTTCATGCTTGTTGTTATACTAAAACTAGCACTGCCCCCAATGGATCCACCGTTAGACCGAGTCTTCTAGAAGTCACGCCATAACACAGTTGTTCAGCTTGACGATTGTTACATACCGTTCGATTGGGGCGCTTAGACGATTGGGATGGTCTTCGGGAGAGCGATCCTCGAGTAGGCTGTTCTGCAGCATGATTGGCCACGCTTGCTCTGGACAAACTGGCATGTTGTGAGTGTTACGACTCACGAGTTCAGTGGGCCATATCCCAGTGTCACGTCCCTGTTACTTCTCTTCCTCCCCGTACTTCTCTTCCTTCCCCTCGAAGCCACTTTCCCCACTTCACTTCCATCCTGCCGTAGCCGCAAGCCGACGACATCCGCCAATTCTTTGGTCGCTACCTTCATGGTAAGAAATCATTTTACAAGCTTTTGAACTTATCCTACACATTCCTGCTATTCGCCAATCTAACTGCTGATCTTTTTTCCGATTTCTCGACGAACTTCAGTTGTGGCAGATGTGGGAGCCCAAGAATCTGGAGATCCTCGCGCACAACTTCGCAGCGGCGTTCCCGCTTGTGTGCTCCCACCCAGGATGCTTTCGCTGTTACTCCTACCGCGAGCTCCAGCTCCACGAGCTCGCGTGCCCGCACGGCGCCTGCGCCTGCATGGAGCCGGGCTACAACTACACCAGCCCGCCGGCAGAGCTCGTCGTCCACCTTGCAGATGGGCACTTGATCGAAGTGATTAAGATCTCATACGGGCAAGCCCAACTTCTCCAAGAGCAGTTGCCGTTCACTGACTCGGCACGCCACCTGCTAATTTTCTAGGGGGGGGACGGCTCTGTTCTCGTCCTGACCATCACCGCTGGTGTTCCGGGAACCAGAGCCGGGCCCACCGTCGTGGGTGCCGTATGCGTCAGGTCGGTCTCGTGCGCTTGGACCATATACATGGTGCGCATGTGGGCGAACGCCCAGCCGCCGTCGTCGGATAGCATTCTAGTGCTAGCCGAGGCACCGAGCTGCCCGACGCCGTGGGAGGTGGAGTATGTGGACCTAAGGTCGATCCTATGCGTGCCATCTCAGTACCTTGTCGGTGCTAGACCGAACAGGCAGATGCATTTCTACATTTGTATCGAGAAGACCGACAGACAAATGTAGTACTTGTGCTGTCGTTATTGTTAGACTTAAGCGATGCTTCTCATGTGCTTAGAGCATATGTGTTGTGTGAATGTACCCCAGTTGTAGTTTTCAGTACTCCTTAATACTTCGACAAGTTATTATATTGGTCCAATCAGCTTGTTGTTGTCACGTTGCAAAGTCCGCTTGCTCTGGACAGACCGGCAATACCGTGTGCTCCCGCTCCCGCATGTCAGTGTCACGTGTTCCGAGGGCCCACCTGCCAGTGTCCTTCCCCTCGAAGCGACTGTCCCAACTTCTCTTCCATCCTGCCACTCCCGTCCGATGGTTGTAATATGATGATTTTCGTTAGATTGTTTACAAGTAATCTACGTTGATAATGCAACATGCAAATGGCACATACACAATTTCTAAAGTGGAAGCACTCACCGGCTGCTATTGCACACATTTCTTAATATAGCTCGACAAACACATTACAATAATTGTACTCGCATTAAACACAACCAAAATTGCAACCATCCTAAACAACATCTAAACCCACATCACACAGCTGTCGTCGGAGTCCACCTCGATTGGTGACACCGCCGTGCCCTTCCCAGCGACATCCACTCCCGCCCGTGGCTTGCCCTTCGCCAAGGAGGCAACAATGGCGTTCTGCACAGCTTCGTCCCCGTCGCCCTCCACATCGGAATCGACAATGACGAAGGTGACGGGGTTGGCATGGACCAAGCGCTGTCGCGGCTGGCGGCTCCTGCTCGAGCTCGACGCCGCATCAGTCCTTCTACAGGTAGGAGGGGCCGAGCTTGCATACGTAGCTTCGTCGCTCCTCTCAAGAAACCATGGCCATTTGATACTACGACGGTAGGATCTTGGGGTGGATCCGCCGCGGCGAGCCCTACCGGAAGCGGTGGAGCGGATGGATCTGCCGGCGCGAGCCATGACAAGTTCCTAGGAGGGAGTAAGATTGTGGGCCAGGCGTGTCTTGTTCCCGAGCAAGACCTCCCAGTGATATGTACGCGAGAAAGGTACCAAAAAAATTCGTCCAATGCGCGCGACAGGGCTTTTGAACCACGAAGGCGCGAGTTTCTTTTGACAAGTTCACACGCTAGGTCCCCCACCTGTCAGCCAAATGTGGACGGTAGGATTCTGCCCGAGTTATTAAGTAGGGATAAATCACGCTTCACCACTACCCTGACATCCAAAGGCTCCTCTTTCTTCTGCCCTCGCTCCCCTTGCTCATGGCTCGCAGCTCGTGCAGTTCGTCTCGGGCGGAATCAGGGTCAACTCAACGCCGTCAGGCGGGTGCCCCCATCAGGTACCGGAGGGCGCCCTACGATTACTACCCCGATATGTTGTGTTTGTGTGGTGAGAAGATGCCGAGATGGATTTCGTGGACCGATGAAAATACTGCAAGAAAATTCAGCAACTGCAGCATCAGAGCGGTAAGTTCCTACTATAGGTACAATGGTAACCCGGATCCAGAAAGCGTAATGTAATTCTTTTTTTTGTTTCCTTCGATCTACTACGCAGGAAGGGAGGGGGACTGGCTGTGACAAGTTTGTGTGGATCGAAAAGCCACTGACAGGTTTTCACAAAGAGCTTGTTTAGGATCTGCGTGATGCTGTGTGGGACAAGAAAGAGGAGATTCGTGTGATGGAGCGAGAGATCTAGGAGCTTCGCCAGGTGAAGGGGAGGCAGGGACAGGGAGTTGGTGAGACAGACGGGCTCAAGATTAGGCCAGATAGTGGACACAGTTTCCTCATTATCTGGGCATTATCTGTTGCATTTGCAGTTTATGTTGCCATGTCGTTGTCCAGCAGCTGAAATAAGTTGCTGCTTCGTGGAGTGTAGCGGCCAACTTAAGAAATTGTTTTCCAGCCCAGAAACTTATCATAAGTGTAATGCCAACAACATGGATTTATTAAGCGCCTATAAATAAATCACGTCTGTGCCACTAACACCCATCGATTTTGGAGAGGATTGAACCGCTCAGCTATCGCGATTGTTCAGATAGTAGTGGCACAGTCACTGTTTTGGATTCAACTAGTGGCCTCGGCCGTATCAAATCCTAAAGTCGTGATACATTTTACTTCTAGTATGAGAGGCAGATTGTTTCGCCCGACAAGTTCCACGCACACAGCTCCAGAGTTTAACCGAACTACATATATAGGTTCAAGTTCAATACATCATTAGGCTGCTACACTGCTAGCCCTCTTTCTCTGCTTGGGTGCCAACTTTCTTCCTCTTTCCTTCACGTCCACTGGCTTCTTCATCTCCTGCCTTCTTCCTCTTCCTAGGTGCCAATTTTCTTACCTTCACGTACCCTGCATCTCCGGGCCGAGGGAAGTCAGGCCAATCAGCACCAGAATCTTGTCCGGCATCATCACTCCACTCGTTTTGGTTTTCTTCCCACAGCAAAATCACTGAGTCGGCTGTCTTGTTTCTTACCTTGCGCTTCCTGTAAAAAAACAGTACATGGATTACTACCTTATATCTACAAACTATAAACAATTGTTTTGTGTGAATGTACCATCTCATACCTAGGTTTGGGAGCATTAAGGGGACATCCAGCTGCTCTATGGCCTATAAGATGGCAGGTCTTGCATCTGTTTTTGCCCTTCTTTGTAGCATAGAAAGCCGAACCCTTCTTCTCGAGAAAATTCTTAAACCTATTCACCTGGGGTCTTCATCTGCCCCTTTTTGTAACTGGCTGGCAAAGCTCGAAATACAGTTGGACTTGATGCCACTGAGATGGGTCCGTACATGGCTCGATGGATCCAGCGTACGCAGCTCTGAACTTTTCCATAGAGTAGTAGTCTGACAAATACTGATCCAAATGTGGTAGAGTTCTTTTCTTCACCAAGAAGGCCAAGGCGTGGTCGCAAGGTTTCTCGGTATGCTGCCACTCTAAGCAGGTGCATTCTCGCAGCTGGATGTTCACAACATCCCTTTTGCCACTCTTGGACATATCGACCACCTCACAGCTTCTGTTGGTTGACGGGAGAACCTTAAGATGACCAAGTCCTCGGCTTCTCTTGTGCAGTTGCTGTACAACTGGCGGTAGCATGTGTCCTCTAGGTCTCCTACTGATCTCTCTCCTTATATTTAATAGCTTCATGATCATACCACGTATGTTGTCCATCAATATATGAACAAGACGCACTTTTATGTCCTTCACCCAGTTATTCAGGCATTCTGCAAGGTTGTTGTTTATGTAATCAACTTTGATGTTAGGGTTGAATTGACTCCTCTTCCATAGCTGCGAATGATGTATGGCTAAGTACTCTGGAAGTTTAGGGGCTTCGGCAAAAATCTTGCTCATGAAATAATCGGTGCTACTAGGTTTGTAAACTCTAGCAGCAAGAAACATGTAACGAAATACGCTGCCTGCATAGTGTGAGTACAAGTTGAGCATCATATGGGCATGGCATTCTCTACCTTCAGCTCGCGGGAACACCTCCTTCACTGCATTCGTCAGCCCTTTGCATGCATCCGTGGATATATCCAATGGATCCATGTGGCCTATTGATCTCCTGAGCTGCCTCATAAACCAGACCCAGTTTTCCTCCGTTTCTGTTTCAAACAGCCCGAATGCCACTGGGAACATCCAGTTGTGACCATCAAGTGCTGTGGCAGATGGCAGGCAACCTTTCCGTTTGCCAGTTAGGACAGTGCTGTCTACACTCAGATACGGCCTACAGCCGCCCTTGAATCCATCGATGCAAGGTTTAAGCGCCATGAAAAATCTTTTGAAATATATTTTACCACCTTCTGATTCGGTGTCAATCTCCACAACACTCCCCGGACACCTAGCTTGTACCTCAGCCTTGATGTTGTACAGCATCCTGAAGCTATTGGTCCAATCCCCGTGCAAGACCCCTAGAGCTTTCTCTTTACCTTTCCAAACCGTGTAATACGGAAGGACAATGTTGTATTTAGAACCGAGGCTAGTCTAAATATTCTTCGCGGTCTCCTTAGGGTTATCCTTTAGTATGGACATAGATTGCATAGCTACCCACTTCGTATCAGCCATTGAGGATTTCAGTTTGCTTCCTGTCAGACACATGTGTGCAGGGCCCATTCTGTTCACCTGCAACACAGATTCATTTAAAATATAAGCGGAGTCGACTAGTTGCCAGAAATATATCGCACATCAATTGTAGTTATAGAGTGAAAAGAGAGAGAGAGAGTTCTAATGGTTTGATGCATTCATTGCCCCAATACCCTAATTGCAGTCAACGCAGGTAAGGATCTTGCTGTGATCCTCCATGGACAATGTACCTCGGCCCGTCCATTCATCCATGTTAACTTGCAAACGGCCTCATACCACTCGGCAGAGTTCTTCAGTCGATAAACGTCGAACTCCCCCTTGATACAAAAATGCCGGAACGACATCCTAAACTCATGCATGCTCCTGAACTCGGTGCCGACCGAAATTATAGGATACTTGTGGTCATGTTTCATTTCTTCTACTTCAACACCCAAATCATCGACTGGAATACCAGCCTCATCGTTAAGTTCCTCGTCTATTTCATCATCACCAGATTCTTGATCCTCTACAGTGCCTGCTTTTTCATCTGATTCCGAATCTTCGCCATCGTCTCTAATGCCTAGTACTGCACAAATCATATTGACTCCCATGGGTGGGGCTGCACCATCGTCTCCACCCGTATGGACATGAACATTGCCCAAGTCCACCTCACCGGCAACTCTGTTTTCTCCAAGAGACTCGGTTGGTTCTGCTGCAACCACATGGGGTGGTCTTACGTTTGCACGCATCCAAGGTACTTCAGTGGACAAACAGCAGTCATAATCAATTTCATCTTGAGTGTACAGAACCCTCTTGCTCTTCCTGTGTACGTCCTCCTTCCTGATGTAATCTTTCCTGATGGTATCAGTAGAGCTTGACATCCGCGTTCCATTCCCCATCGAACTAGGCCTTTTGCTGCCGCTCTTGGGTGTGATCTCCTTACTGCCTCCCCTCATGGGTGTTGGCTCCAGGGTGCTAGCATTATTGCCTGACCTCTGCGGCGTGTTCTTCTTCGAATTAGCCCTTTTGCTGCTACTATTGGGCGTGTTCTCCTTCGTGCTGGCATTATTGCCTGACCCCAGCGGCGTGTTCCGCTCCAAATTAGCCCTTTTGCTGCTACTATTGGGCGTCTTCTCCTTCGTGCTGGCATTATTGCCTGACCTCAGCGGCGTGTTCCGCTCCAAATTAGCCCTTTTGCTGCTACTATTGGGCGTGTTCTCCTTCGTGCTTGCATAATTCCCTGACAGTGGTGTGTTCCGCTCCAAATTAGTGTTTTTTCTGCTCCCACTAGGTGCGGTAGCCTCTGTGCTGGCCATCTTAGCCTCTTTGCTACCACTCCTGGGAGTGTTCACCACCATGCTAGCCCTCTTAGCGTTTTTGCTGCTACCGTTCGGTGTGGCATTTTGACTGGATCTCAGGGGTGTACTCTGCAGCATGGTGCCTTTTGTCATGCGACTCTTGGGCGTCCTCTTCTCTGGCGTGGTCTCCTTGGTGACGTTCTTCTTCGGGGTGCCCTTTTCGGGGATGCTCTTGCTGCTCCTCTTTATGACGCTCCTCTGTAAGACTCTCCTCTATTTGAAGCCACCCTCAGTCACACCAGCCCAAGTGATGCCATGGATCAGGTCATGCATGCCTTCTAAAAGTCCATCTCTATTGTCGAGTTCCAATTCCTCTCCAACCGTGAGCACTACCAAGTGGAAGTAAACTTCACCTCTATAATGTTTCCTTGTAAACGGTATGACTAAATCCCTGGTATCTTTCACTTCGATAGCCTTTTTGCTCCTGTAACCATAATATAACAAACATGCTTCCTGGGAGGACCCCCAAAGCACCTTCACACGTAACGATGCCATCAGGTCAGATAACTCTACCACTTCAGGGTCGTATCCACCAAGGATTACATCAAACTCGTCATAGAATTTTTCTGTGCCATCATCTAATTTTGCAGTATAATCCGCAACACCGATATGAACGATTACTTTGCCATCATTAGGTTCTTCAGGATAGAAACCACCGAGAGGTTCGAGAGATGGAGCGGCACCATCACACCCAGCCCCAATGCCACCGCCGCCATCACCAGCATCATCGTTAGCTGGATCAACCTCGGTGGAAGTACCATGACCAGGAGCAAGGCGAGGGCCCTTAGCAGCGGGAGCTACATTACACGGTGGACAGGCAGGGCCCCTTCTAACGGCAGCAACAATAGGATCAGCTGCTGCCATGCCACCTCGACGATCAGGAGCAGTTCCCACAATAGAAGTGTTTCGAGTGCTAGAAGATCCTAGACCATGAGCTGGCTTCAGACCAGCAGCTCGCTGAACCCGAGCACGGGTTCGAGGAGGACGAGTGCTAGCAGAGTCTTTGCAACAACAGTGGGGCAGCCTCTGGAAGCCTTAGTTTGCTCAACAGCGGCAGGGATTGGGTCAACAGCGTCCAGATCAACAACAACACGAGGACGACCAGTACCAGCAGATTCCAGAGCACGGGTTCACACAACTTGAGGACGGTTTCGAGGAGGAGCAGCACACAAGGCGGCGGTCTTGGCAACAACAGCGGGGCAGCCTCTAGACGCCTTAGTTTGCTCAACAGCGGCATGGATTGGGTGAGCAGCAGCTGCAGCAACACGGGCACGGGGAAGGGGACGACCAGTACCAGCAGATTCTAGAGCAGAGTTTTCCACAATGGCAATACGAGGACTCCTACGAGGAGGTTGCCTGACAGAAGCATGTCGCCGACGAGGAACCACATTTTTCTCAACTACAGTAGGGGTTCGAGTTAGACCTCCCTGTCCAATAATAGCTAGGCGACTCCTAGTAGCAGGAGCTTCCTCATCCACTATGTTACACACCAGCATAACCACGCGAAGCCTAACATGCTGTTTCATCAACCCAATTAGCCGACTGTCACGCGCTATAGGAACCTTGAAGCCTCGTTCATCAAGGAGGCTGAACCGTGCAGTCTGCTCCGGCCTCATTTCAGCAAGTTCATGCACAACAGCAACCAAACCAGGGATAGTGCATAACTGCACATGCGCTACTTCCATCTTCAGATTCTGATCCTCTTTCCACGTGCTCTTCCCATGTGCTAATTTAATGAGGTAGCCACAGATGGTGACCAGAACCGTGTAGTTGGGTTCAGCGGAGATCCTAGTTGACAGAAAATTGGAGACAAAAGATAAGAATTATTTGTCAGCGTCATGCTAGCAAACAATTCTATGTTTGATATATCTATAATGCCAATAGCCAGCTAGTAGTTATAAGTAGTGTGAATAGCAAAGAGAAGAGTAGCTCACCCGAAATTAGCCAGAAGTACTTCTTCATCGGCTAATGGATCTGCCATCCTCCGCGCTGCTCAGCTCGTTGGCGGTAGAGGCGGGCTAGATCATCGCAATGGCTGGCACGGCATTCGGCATTAGAGCTCGGTAGTAGCGAGTAGGCGCAGCAACTTGGCGCCGAAAGTCAAATGCCCGATGAGATCATTCTGGTTGGAGAGGGGATTTCGACGCCGCCGGTGCTAGGGTTCATGCGGAAGGAGGGAGGGGGTGGATTTGTGAATTTGGTCAACGCACGATGCTCCTTTAGTATCTCGTTTCTCCTACATGGTTGCCGCGTTGGCTCTCGCGTCACGGAAATATTACTGACATGAGGGTCCCAACCGTCTACTTCACGGGGCAGTTTCATGGCATGTTCGGATTTGGTAGGGGTGAGACGAGTTTGCATCGAAATGGCCCCTCTCGGTAGTTAGCGGCCCAACTTTTCGAAACGCGGTAATTTCAGGCAACTTAGGTACCGCCATGCGCTGGCCTGCCAACTTTGGTACCGCAGACGAATAACCCCCAACTATACGGCCGGACTTATACGGGTCGTGCCCATATAGTTGGTCGTTACGCGGAAATACACTTCCAAGTCCATGATTTATTTCCCTATTTTGTTTGGATTCTTTTCTTGGGCGACAATTTGGTGTTTCTCACGAGTTTTACCGACCTCTGACCCCTCTTATATACTGCCATTGTCTCTCTCTCTAATCGCAATCAACAGAAACCAATCTAGCAATGGGCTATCCCGCCTAGGCCGTGGGAAACCCATGGGGCTCATTGCTCCTTCTAGGGACCGCTCTAGCAGCCCGTCCATGGAGGACGATGACAAGGAGGTGGAGAGGTTTAGCCCATGGTACAAGGAGCACATCAAGCCAAGCTACTTCAACAATGATTCCGATGATGACGTGGTTGACGTCTACATCCGCCGAGACATCTATGATCCACCGGAGATCAATTGGGCATCGATGAAGAAAGCTCAACAAGAGAGAGAAAATTGCAAACCACATGGAAAAGGGCGTGTGGAGATGGTCAAGTTCATCACCACAGATCCAAGGTCACACAAGCGTAAGGAATTATCTAATATTGGTGCAGGTGCTAGCAAGGAAAGGGAGGTTCCAGTCTCGAAGCCAACCATTGGTGCTCATATAAAGGTTAATCCTCAAGAAGAGTGGAGGTACAGCTTCCACTTCCCCAATCCATCAATTATGGATGAGGAAGAAGAAGCTGTCCCTAGGACCAAGGATTGCGTGCAGGCACTAGAGATATATCAGAAGCAGGAGCTACTCCATCGCAGCGAAGTCCATCACTGTCTCAATGAGATGGAGAAGAAGGAAGACCTCCTTCCATTGGTGACCAAGCTCGCAGATAGAGTGGACACTCTGCAATCTGATCTGTGCAGGTGCTACAGCCTCATAACTACTCTGGAAGAGACCAACAAGAAGCTGCGCACTATGGTGTTACATGCCACGGCGCCCCAGTGATCTACAACAATCACGGTATCAAATAATCGCAACGGATTATTTGATCCTGCCTGGCTTGATTCCAAGCTTGGGGAGATCTTTAAGACCTTGTAATCTATCTTATAATTTTTTTATTATTATTTTTGCATTAGTTCAAACTAGAAATAAATTTTCATCATTAGAATTCCCTTCAGGAATAGTTGATCACTTTTATGAAATTCTGAGTTTATTATTATATATGGAGCAATATTGAGTTTGTGTTTGCTTTATTAATATATGAATGGCTTGAGTATGATTTTACTTGCACTTGATGATAGCAATAGGAGTCTTCCACACCATTGGTATTAATGGAACACATAAAGATAATTTGATCAATATGATGTAAGTCTATGGTTTGATTCACAAAGAAAAATTATCTATAATATTAAGTTGAAAAAGAAAACCTTGAACAAAGGAAAATGAAAGTGCTATCCAAATAGAGTGAGGACAAGTCATGGTAGAATCTCAAGTCATAAGAATGGTTCATATATAGTTGGAATTTGATAATTGAGATCGTTGAACTTTGAAGTCCTACATAAGGTGGAATATATGGCTAGCTCCTTTGCTCAACACTTAAAACAAAAGTGTGAGCATATATGCAAAATAAAATAAAAAGAAAGAATAAAAAGAGCGAATGTGCAAAGAGAAAATAGGAATATACCACTATATTGTAGTATGACAAATAGACACTATTGAGATTTTGAATCCCAAGTGAATACGTTGATCCTAAAACACTTGGGACTACCTCGTTAACTCATTCGGTTGACCTAGATTCTTTTACATTATGTTGAGATTCATCTTTTATGAACTATGGATAACTAAGGTGTGGAAGCCTTCCAATACTATTCAGATGGTTCGAGTAAGGTACTATTCATGAACTTATTCCCCTGTATCGTACATGATAAACACATGCTGCAATTTCCTTATTTATTTTATCGACTCAGCTTCATGAATATGAGGATCACATCCATTAAGCTAAAAACTTGCTCGGGACAAGCAAGAGTCTAAGCTTGGGGAAGTTGATGAGTGCATATTTGCATCATGTTTTACATTATTATTTTGCATTGTAGACGTAGGATTTTGGTATTTTACGGCGCTCGCACGCACGTTTTATGTCTGTTTTCACTAGGATTAGGACAGATGATGGATCCAATGGATACAATTATTGAAGCAGTTGTACTATGGAGAAAAGGAGTCAAAACAATGTAAACCGCTTATTTGGGAAATATTAATAATACCAGAAGAAAACCAGAAGCGAACAAAGGAGGCAAAGAGCCCAACGACCAACTATACAGCAGGAGCAACTCTTTCGCCCGTATAGCTCCGGCCGTATAGTTGGCGCCGCCTCCACCTTGTCAAATAGTTTCACCCCGTGCAAATGGTTCGAAGAGACGACATACAGAATACCTAGAAATCGTAGAAACCTCACCTCCAGAAGGCATCTGGAGGGGGAACTCATCCACAAGGGATCTATCTTCGCTCTGCGTAGATCCAGGAGGCTAAGGCATCGATCTTCATCATCCACCACTACATCACCACCATCTCCATCCATCCCATCTACATCTTGTCTAGATCTTGTTGTAATTCCTATACTCGTTGTGGATTTATACAAGTACTATTCATCTATGATTGTTTCCATTATCATTGCCATGATGTTGATTGCCTCCATGTCTGAGTAGATCATTAGTTCTTGAGGAGATGGAGAAACCCTAGTATGAGATTGAAATAAGATAAAGTCTATTATGCTATTCATCGCTGTGACCATGTGTTAGATTCTCTACATCTTTATGTTGAGAGAAGTCGACCTCTCAATATTTGCCTCTCATGGGGACTTGATGGAGGGAACTACTTGTTGGTAGACGGAGGCGTGCTAGCACTTACAGTGACTATAAAGGTGTTGGCACTCCTGACGTATCAACTTGGGAAATCGAGGAAACTCACGGAACACTATCCATTCCATGGGATACATCCTACGGGATTACGTCCCTTAATAGCGTAGTAATTCGATTGATGTCGACTGCTAACTACTATGGTTATGAGGATGATGTGAGCAGCGGTTGTTGCCTATTCGTCCACATACAGAGTTCCTCCCACACATACATAGTTGAGAATGTTCATGATGATAATCCTTATCTTAAATCTTTACAATACTAGTGGTGTATCCGCTATTCCCTGAGAACGCCTTTTCCCTACTGTAGTTCCAATCTCTCTTACATACGCGATACTTACTTTCTGTATTAAGTTATTTTTCTTTACTTTATTATTGCTCTTATACCAAAACCCAAAAACACCTTTTTACACAATACTCGTATTTTATCTTAACCTTATCTAGCACTTCTATCGCAATAACTATTTCAAGAATTATTAGACTTCAGACTCCTGCTCCCTGTGGGATCGATATCTTTATTTTGAAACTAGCTACAAACAATATGTGCACTTGCAGTCATCACCTATATGTCTCCGGGTAATCATCATCGGAGTAATGTTGTTTGCTCTTGTGGTTTTTGGCCTATCTTTCAACTCGCGAGTATCGACGAGGTAATAGAAACCATTTAGCAATTCTTTGCTTATGATGAACGGTCCTTCCCAAGGTGAGGATAGTTTGTGTGATTTCTCCTGCTTGAGTCTAAGCACCAGATCCCCTTCTTTAAACGAGCGATGATTTACACGGCGACTATGGTAGCCATGCAGCTTCTGCTGGTAGACGACGGATCTCTAGCATGCCAACATGTGCTCTTCTTCAAGTAGGTCCATAGATAGGCGTCAATATTCTTCAACATCCTCCTCCTTGTAGGCAGCGACTCTTGGTGCATCGTGGAAGATGTCGGATTGAAGGACAACTTCTGCTCCATAAACCATGAAGAAAGGAGTCAAGCCGGTGGATCTGTTGGGGGTTGTTCGTAAACTCCACAAGACAAATGGTAATTCCTCCGCCAAGGCCCCAGCTGCTCTATGTAGTGGTGCCTCTAAGCGTGGCTTGATTCTGTGCAGAATTAGTCCATTGGCTCTTTCAACTTGCCCATTGGATTGTGGGTGTCCCACAGATGCTAGGTCAAGTCGGATGCCTTTTTCATGACAGTACTCCTAAAGTTCTCCGAGAGACAAATTTTTTCCATTGCCGGTGATGATGGTGTGTGGGAGACCAAATCTCACCACTAGATCCCAGACAATTTTTAGGGATATTTCCCCATCAAGCTTTCTAATGGGTTTAGCTTCAATCCCTTTTGTGAACTTATCCACTACTACTAGCAAGTGTGTAAATCCACAGGATGCTGTCTACAAAGGTCCCACCATGTCCAGCCCCCAAACTGCGAATGACCAAGTTATTGGTATTGTTCGCAATTCTTCAGCTAGAACACTTGGTTGTCTTGCATAGAACTGACACCCAAGGCATGTTTGTACCAACTTGTCGGTGTCCGCCTTGGCAGTTAACCAGTAGAATCCTTGTCGGAAGGCCTTAGCCACCAACGACCGGGGAGCAGCGTGATGCCCGCAATCTCTGAGATGTATTTCTCTAAGGATCTCGATACCTTGCTACTGGGAGATGCATCGAAGGAAAAATCCCGTGGTACTTCTTTTGTATAGCTGGCCATCAATGATGACGTAGACTTTTGCTCTGCATACTATTTGCCGGCTTTCGACTTCGTCGACGGGCAAAGTTCCATCTTGTAGATAGTCCTTGAACGGTTTCGTCCAAGCCGGAGAGGTCACTATTACTATATTAACGAATTAATCCACTCTATCCGGTTTGTCGGGGTCTTCTTCCTTCACGGATGGGGTCCGTAAATGCTCTAGGAAAATGCCTGGCGGGATTGGTCGATGAGCTGATCCAAGCTTTGACAACAGATCTGCTGCCTCATTCTCCTCCCTTTTGACATACTTGACTTTTTAGCCGTCGAAGCACTTGGCTATTTCGTCTACTTCATCTTGATATGCCACCATCATAGGGTTCCGCATGTTCCAGGTGCCAGCTACTTGCTGGGAAACCAAGTCGGAATCTCCACAGCAAACTATGCACTTGATGCCAATATTTGTAGCCATGCGTAGTCCGTGAATGAGGGCCTCCATGTTGTTGGTAGCATTGAAGTGAATCCGCAGGACGTATTGCAACCTTTCTCCTGTTGGTGATTGCAATAATACACCATCACCCAAGCTATTGAGTAGCTTTGATCTGTCAAAGGGCATGACTCAATATTCTGTTCTAGCACATGAGTGTCTTCTGGCAATTCCGTCCAATATGCAAGAAAATCCGCCAATGCTTGTGATTTGATAGCGTGACGTCTCTTGTAGGTGATTTCAAAGGCGGCAAGTTCAATGCCCCACTTTGCCACTCTCCCTGTAGTGTCGCTGTTGTTGATGATGTCAGACAGTGGAGCCTTGCTCAAGACTATGATAGGGTGCTCCTAGAAATAATGCCTTAGCTTGCATGAAGCAAGGAAAACTCCATAAGCTATCTTTTGGTAGTGCGGGTAACACTATTTGGATTCCTTCAAGACCTCGCTTACATAGTACACAGGCCGCTGAACTCCGTATTCGTGCGTTGGTTCCTTGCGCTCCACCACGATGGTGATGCTGATAACCCAGTTGGTTGCCGCCATGGATACTAACATAGGCTCCCTTGACACCGGTACTACAAGTATTGGCGGGGAGGAGAGTATTCTCTTAAACTCCTGAAGTGCTGCATCAGCCTCGTCCGTCCATGTGAATTTGTCCGCCTTCTTGAGCAACTTGTAGAGCAACATAGCCTTCTCCCCAAGTCGGTTGATGAACCGGCTTACTACTGCTATGCAGCCCGTGAGCCTTTGTATGTCCTTCAGGCATGTCGGGCGTTTGATGTCGAGGATGGCCTTGATTTTCCCTAGGTTCACCTCGATTCCACGACGCGAAACGATGAAACCCAACAGTTTGTCGGAAGGTACCCCGAAGACGCACTTCTTGGGGTTCAGCATCATTTTGTATTTCCGGAGATTGTCAAAGGTTTCCTTCAAGTCAGAGATAAGATTATTTGATTTCTTTGACATTACCGCGATGTCGTCCACGTAAGCGTGTATGTTGCGACCTATTTGGTCGTGTAGGCAATGTTGCATTGTCCGCTAGTAAGTAGCACTAGCATTTTTCAACCCGAAGGGCATCGTGACGTAGCAATACGTTCCGTAGGGTGTGGTGAACGAAGTGGCCAGTTGGTCCGATTTTTGCATCTGGATCTGGTGGTAACCTGAGTAAGCATCAAGAAAACATAGAAGTTCCGAGCCAGCCGTCGAGGCAATGACTTGGTCAATGCGAGGCAAAGCAAACGGATCCTTCGGACATGCTTTGTTCAAGGTGGTGTAATCAACGCACATTCTTAATTCATTGGTTCCCTTTTTGGGGACAAGTGCAGGATTTGGCACCCATTGGGTGTGAATCACTTCTCGGATAAAGCCAGCCTTAAGTAACCTAGCTATTTCTTTGCCTATGGCCCTTCGTCTGTCATCACCAAAGCTTCATAGAGGTTGCTTCACTGGTTTGGCATTAGGTCAATATTCAAGCTATGCTTGGCAAGTTCCCTAGGTACACCTTTCATGTCGGCAGGTTGCCAGGCGAAGATGCCCCTATTCTCACGGAGGAACTTGATGAGCGGGCTTTCCTATTTGGGATCCAGGTCTGTGCCAATGGAGGTGGTCTTGGAGGAATCTCCTTCAACAAGCTCCACCTGCTTGGTCTAGATGGCGGCCTTGAATGCAGGTTCAGCAGCAGTAATCTGCTTCTTCAAAGCCGACATCTTCGAGGCATCGACCTGGTTCTCGATCTCCTTGAACTCCTCACCGTAGAGAACTGCTTCGGCGAAGGCGGCTTTGTTGAGCTTTCACTCCCGTGCCTTGGTGAAGCTTCCGTCAATGGTGATGACGCCGTTTGGTCTGGGAATCTTGAGCTTGTTGTAGACAAAGCATGGCCTTGCGAGGAAGGAGTGGAAGATATCGCGTCAAAAAATGACATGGTACACACTCTTGAAGGGCACCACTTCAAATTCATGCGTTCTTGGCGGTAATTGTTAACATCGCCAAAAGCGACCGGAAGGGTGATGCTGCCCAGGGAAATCGCTTGTCGGCCGGGATAACCCAATGGAACATGGTGTTGCTCTTCCTTAGCTAGTTTCCGTCAAGTTCATCTTGTGCACTATATCCAGGATGCTGCTTCCACTATCCACGAGGCTCTTGGTAAACTCTGTGACGTCAATCAAAGGGTTTATGACCATGGCTTATTGGTTCTCTGTTGGGATAAGGTCTGGGTGTTCCTTCCTATCCCGAGTATATGGAATTTCTGACCACCTGACGTACTAGGGTACCGGAGGGAGGGTATCCATCAGTATCCTCAGAGAGGTTTTCTAGGACCGGATGGTGGGAGTGCCAAGAAAGGTATGGTAACATGGAGCCTTCTTTTTGAAGGGATTCTTCCCTTTACCCTCTCCCTTATCGAAAGATTTGGGTTCCACGTCTTCATCCATATCACTTGATTCCTTGGACTCCTCCTCCTTCTTCTTCCCTTTGCCCTTTCCGCGGGGTCTGTTCTTCCGACTTTGCTTGTAGCTGGACTCAGGGTCTTCCTTGAGGTCGTTGACAAATTTGCATTGGTGCTTGGTGTGGGTGGCTTTTCCGTTTGCGTCTAGATGGACGAAACGCGGCATATCACGGTATTCTTCATACGTTTGGAGAACGCGGGGCGCTGAGCGTGTAGGATCACTCCTCTGCTGGCCAGTGCTAGCCCTCGACTACGTCCACGCTGTCCGCTTCCGCCTCTACTAGTGAAGGTTGCGGCGACCATGTCGGCTGCTTGCTTTTCTTCAGGTGAATTTTTCCGCTTGTTATTGTTGTTCTTCCTAGCCTGGGTAGGGATTGCTATTGCCGGCAATGATCCGTGCGCGTCATCGTCAGCAGCGGCAAACTCGCTAGCTATGGAGATCATTGCATTGTGGTTGAGATCATTGTTGTCTTTCTTGCGCTTCAATGTATGCCGAAGCAAAGTTCCCTTTTCCAGACCGTCGATGAAGGCAACCATAGCGGTGTGTTCGTGCACCTCTGCGCAGGAATTTTTCATATCCAGCCAACTAGAGAGGTAGGCACGACAGTTTTCATCCTTTTCTTGCACACACCACTGTAGGTCTCCGACAGTGCAGGGACGCTTGTACGTACCCTCAAAATTCTTGGTGAATGCTTCATGCATGTCCAACCAATTGCATATTGATTTCTCTGGCAAGTCATCAATCCATTGCCTGGTGGTGCCAATCAGCATGAGTGGGAGGTACTTGACGACGACATTGGGGTTTCCCCCTACGATGTGAATCACTTCGCTATAGTCCTGCAACTATTTTGCTGGCCTAGCGATGCCGTCGTAGGGCTTGATGGTCTTGTCTATTCGGAGGCCCTTGGGGTAGGTTGTGGCCCGTATGACTGGCCCAAAACAATGTGGCCCAAGGTATGGGAGCTCCTGAGCTTCTTGGATCTTGTCCAGACGTGTACGTGCATCATACAGCTCTGGTTGCTTCCCTTTTCTGTCATGGGGAGGGGAGTTGTGGCGCAATATATGAGATCCACCATGGCCTCCTCCATGATGGCTGCTAGGTGGCGAAGGTGGCAGTGGAGGCGGTGGGTTAGCCTTCTTCCTGTGCCCCTCTTGCAACTCCTCGCGCCTGTCGCGGTTACTTGTCGGATGTGGTGGTTCCTTGTGGGACCTGCTCCTATGTCCTTCAATGGTGCTGCGCTCTCCGGCATGCCGGGGCTGCTCACCCTGGTCGTGTATAACGATGCCAGCCTGGGGACGCCTTGGTGGTGGCATGCTTGTACGGTGGCACGACTGTGGTTCCTCGTGATGCCGAGATGGTGGTGGAGGTGGCGACCAGCGGGGACGAGCCTTTTCTCCGTGATCGGAGGATATGGGGATGGCGTCAGTCCGGTTGCGTGCCTCTCTCCGTCTTTGCTCTATGTAGCCTATGTGGGATCCCTCGTCACATGGAGATTTTGGCCTTCTGCGGCTATTCAGGGTTGACTGGCAAAGCTCCGGGTTGGAATCTAGCCTATGTGAGGCAACCTTTTCCTGTTGCTTGCATGCCTTAGCGATGAGGTCATACACTTGAGCAACTGCTTCTGGTGACATGTCATGTTCCAGGAGGGTCTCGGTGATGACGATGCTGAGGGCGGGGGTTGACATGACTTGCCTCCCCTCTGAATCGATGAATGGGGTGGCTTTTGTCGGCTTGGACCCGTCATATCCCAACCTACGCCGAACACCGGGGTCTTCGACGATGTGAGCTGGTACTTTCTTGGCATTTTGCTTTAATATCATTTGCTTGTACTCAGCCTCCATAGCTCTTGCCGCCTTGATGGATTGTTGCACCTTGGCCATGTCTTCATCCAGCTTAGCGCCCTGCTCCGCAATGCACTTGGCCTCTGCTAGGATTTCCACACGCTTATCATCAAGCTCTGTGACGCTCTGGATATGGGTGACGGTGATAGGCTCAACGAGGAGTGCACCATAGATTTCCTTATCGGCAGGAGTAACCAATGGGTTGCCAGCTGCAGACGTTGATGGTGGCATTGGCGGCTGATTTGACTGTCTGGTAGTAATGGGGCTGTGGTGAGTTCATGCGCTGGTTGCGGGTGGATAACCGGAGGGGGCAAAGCCTTGGCCGAAGCCGGAGGCTTGGTGGATTTTTTGGCTACTGCTGCTCTGGTAACCGCTGGCATGGGCGGAGCTCTCTCGCGCTCCGGTTCCTGTACTTCTTCTTCCATCACGCTCCCAATGGCGACTACGACCTGGTGGGAAGTGTTGGTCTTCTCGACGCGCTCCTCTTTCTCGATCTCTTGCTCCATGTCCCTCATAACAGCATCGTATTCCTCCGAGTTAGCTTCTGAGCCGCCGCCATCCATATTGATGTCGGCGTATAGTGCGTCGAGGACGGAGTCAGAGTTGGCTTCGGTGTTGTCGACGGCGTATGTTGAGGGTGATGGAGGTGAGCCATTGTTGTTGTTGTTTCCTCCGGCTTCCAGCCCAAGCATAACTTGGGTGTTCTCCTTAGCGTTCGCGTATTCGTTGACGATTGCGACCATCTCACCAAGTGTGAGAGGACCCGCGGCCTGCCGCCTTCAGATGGTATGCCGGAGGAGTGTTTCGGGTGTGAGCCCTTCCACAAAGTGGTACACAAACTCGTTGGCGCGGTCACCTTCTAGGGTTTCCCTCACCCTCATCCATCTGGTGAGTTATTCGCGCAGAGGTTCTCCGTCCCTTTGAACACATCTGGCTAGATCGAAGATGGTGACTACATAGACAAAGTGCGACCTGCGCATCTCTAATGCTCGGGGAAGCCAAGAGGATTTGCAGGGTCCTTCCACCTTTATATCCTACACAGGGGCGGTTTGGGTGGGCCTTGAATTTTCCTGATCTGAGCCACCATACTCCAAGGAGAGGTATGACCTAGATCCTTCCGCGAACGTGTCCTGCTCATAGGCGGTCCGTGCGGGGCTTGACGAATTTCCGACTTCCTAGGAGCTAGGACCCGAGTCGGTTTCGCCGATGAAGATGTAGATGTCTCCGAAGGGGATGACGAAGCAACGCGTAGGGTGTGTCTTCGCCGGCACCCAGAACTCATCTAGAGGGATGATCGGGACATTGTCGGAGAAGAGAATGTGACCGATGGCTACGGTGTCACCAATTCCCGCGAAGAGATTGGACCTCGCCCGGTGTAGAGCTTGAAGCGCCTCTTGCCCCACGATGGGCACCAACTGTCGTGGTATTGCCGACGAGTACGCTGTGGAGGGTTCCTCACAGTGCGTGTTTAGAGACATGGGTTAAGGCGGGGAGTTGGCCGGTACGAGGTAACACAGCTTACCCAGGTTGAAGTCCCACAATGGTGGCGGAACCTACTCCTGCTATAAATCACTATAATGGCAATACACCGAGTTACAGAGATAGGTTCGCTAAGCAAGGTGTTGCACGTTGTACGTAGCAATCTAAGAGGTTGTGCCCTGAAGGCTCCCACAGGTCCGGCTTAAAAAGGCACCAGAACCTAGGGTTTATAGGGAAAGGTCCTTGCCAGACAAGGTAAAGAATCCTACACTAATACGAACTAGTATTCCGTGTCTTGTACTCCAAGGCTCCGAGTATATCGGTGACTCTTGCGTAGCCTTCCTTTATCCGACATGGGCCTCCCTTCTGGATCCGTCTAACTAGACTGTCCAGTAGGCCATAGGCCTTGCTACCAACTATGGGCCACCCGTAGGGGCTGGCGCAACACCCCTAGGGTCTGCCCCCTCCTCTCCTATAAAAGGTGGCCATCTCTCCTCTCTTCCTTTACACTCTTGAATCCCCTTCCATTTCCCTTTCTTGTCGCTCCACCGTTTGGTGAGTGCTTGTAGCAAATCGTTGCCAAAATAATTCACCACCAACACTTGGAGAAGTGGAGGAGGAGGAGTTCTAGTGGATCACTTCTTCCGCTGCCCCACTAGACCGAGGGTGTGGGGGACGTCAATGAGTCGCACGTGTGACCAAGTACGGAGGTGTCGCCGGTTGTGGCATCGTGAGTACCCGATCGTGAGATCATCGAGTGTACACCTTCATCAACAACATTTGTGAGGGAACATAATCCCGCTTATGGTCTTCGAGGGTGGGTTACTCGTTGCTACCATCTCGTAGATGATGGATGGCCCCAAAATTGGCCATCTTCCACTGCGTTTAAACATTGATTTTGGTCAAGCAATTGACAAAAAACTCTCAATCCTTGCCACTAATGACTAATAATTGCAAAGATATGCAAAACCTCTCTTTGAATTATGTTGTGCAGGAAATCATGGTTTTAAACGCGAAATCAGGAGTCATAATGAAGGTTTTTGAGGAAGTCCACACAACCAAGTAATTGGGAAGCCATTCCAGGGCGTCAGCAACCTTAACGACCACTGGTACGGGTAGGACCCGCCCGTACCAGGACCACTAGTACGGTCTTGAGGTGAGATACTTGGCTAGCGGCAATCTCATAGGAATCCCAGTGACAGAAAGGGTAGTACGGTCTTTGTTTAGCGACCCATTCGGGATCACAACAACATCACCACTTAAAGCTTTGATCTGTGTTTTACACTTAATAATTGTTTGTAGCCCGTTTCTTCGGTGTGCACTTAGTTGGACTAAAAGATTATTGCTATGCCTGCTGCATCACGGGGTCTCTAGTATATTAGGATGTGTTGCCTACAAGAGATTATCTCCATTCAAACATTACACATGAGTATGCTTATTATTATCTTTTATCCCATATGATGTGCATCTGCAGGTGGATCTTCAACCCTAGCCAATCTCCATTCATTGATTCAACCCATTATAAAGTAAACTAGATTGGTCCAGTAAGCTAAGGTAAAATGAACAGACAAAGTCTTGTAGAGGTGTCCTTTTTATTTCCTTTTAGCATTGCTTTCCAAGGTTCAATTAAACCTAGGTCTTCTAGGGAAAAAGCTATTATACTACATCCGTGAATCTAGATCGAAGGTATCAACCCTTTTTCTGGCGCCGTTTCCGGGGAAACAATTTCACTATCCTGGTGAGGTCACTAGAGACCTTGTTTTTAGTTTTATTATTAGTTTGTAGTTTAATTCTTGTTATTAGTTTACTTTCTTGTTATATATTTGAAAACCCAAAAAATTAGTTACTTGTTATTCGTTTTCATTACTTAAAAAATACCAAAAATATAAGACCATGGCTCAAAAGATATTAGGGGAGTATGCTACTCCCAATGATGATTTTATTTGTGCACATATCACTCAACCCACAGTTGATGCGGAAACATATGAAATGAAGCCTAACCTTTTAAGTTTGGTTCAACAAAACCAATTTGGGGGCTCATCCGCTAAAGATTCGGGTTTGCACTTAAACACTTTCACTGAAATTTGCGACATGATGTGTATTAAGGATGTAGATCCAAATGCTATTAAATTAAGATTGTTTCGTTTCTCTCTTAGAGGAAAGTCTAAGGATTGGTTGCTAACTCTACCAAAGGGCACTATTAAATCTTGGGAGGAATGTACTAACTTGTTTATGACTAAATGTTTTCCCCCACCTAAGACTTTGCAGCTAAGATCCAACATTACAAGCTTTAGACAAGAAGATCGTGAGCCACTAGCGCTTGCATGGGAAAGGATGAAAGAAGACGTAATGAACTATCCTAGTCATTGGATGGAAGAGTGGCTTATATTACATTTTTTTAATGGTCTTAACCCAATGTCTAAGTCTATGCTATATAGTGCAGCAAAAGGAACAATCATGGGAAAATAAGTGAGTGTTATAAAGAAGGTACTTGATGATATGCAAAACAACCATGCCCAATGGCATGTGGAAAGAACCTCAAAGAGAGTAAGTTCAATTACCGAGGTAAATAATGAAGAGCTTACATCTAAGGTAGACGATCTTCTTAGTTTAGTAAAGGGTAAAGAAGATACCCAAGTTAATGCTATTGCTACTGATGTTAATGATGTTAATTTTATAGCTCACACTCCTTTTAATCCTGCATGAAAAAATAATTATGCTTCTAATGTTCAAAAATATTGTTCTAATCCTACATGTGCTCCTTATAATAATTATGATAACTCTAATGGAGAAAATCATGGAAATCTCTCGTTTGAGCAAACTATGAGAACCTTTATACAAGCTCAAACCGAGCAAAATAATATGCTTATTAAAATCACGGAGAACCATGAAAGTAGTATAGGAAAATTATCTAACCAGGCCATTTTAATTAAAAATGATGTGTAGGCTCTACAGGAAAGGACAAAGACTGTGGAGGCTCAGCTGGGTAAGGTAGCTGAGAGCCAAGCTCTCATACTCGTAAAGTTTGCTGGAAACCCCGAGCCAAATCCGGTAGAAGACCTCAAAATGATGAGGATGGTAACCACTGAAGAGAAACCTGAAGAGCTAGACTATAGCAACACGCCAACACCAAAATATACCGTGGAATATCTACTAAAGATGATCACCGTGAAGAATCTAGGTATAGAACAAGGTAATGATGCTATGTACTAACAATTTATACAACAAATAGCATCTAAAGTTTTAGATTTGGTGATGGAGTATAAAAGACTAGCTGATAAGCTTCCAGCTAAGCTAGACAATATATTTGAGCCCACTATTAAAATTAAGTTGGAAGCCAACGAGATATCCGCACTTTGTGATCTTGGTGCAAGCGTCTCAACAATTTCCAAAAGCTTATTCGACAAATTAAACTTGGGGCCATTTGTTACTATTGAATTGAGACTCATCTAGCTGATTCAACTTATAAACAAGCTATTGGGATTAAAGAAAATATAGTTGTTGAAATTAAAGGTAGTCTCGCTCTTATTGATTTTGTTATTGTGGACATGCCTAAAGATCCCATAACACCTATAATTCTAGGGAGGCCATTCCTAAGAACTATTAAAGCTTTGATTAATTTACATGAGTGGAATGTGAGATAGGGCTACCATCTAGAGATCCTTTTATAGTCCACTTCCCTAGGAAAAAGAAGGCCAAGCCTAATGATGATGATGGTGTAATTACTTTAAAAGCTAACTATTTTGGAGTGGGTATTCCACTTCTTAAACCTAACTGATTGCCATCGTGGTCAAGCTAATTGACCTTAACTAGAAGCGCTTCATGGGAGGCAACCCATGTGAATAAATTTTCTATGTGTTAGTTTTGTTTTTGTTTTTGATAAAGAGTGTTTAAGAAGGCCATTGGAGAGAGGATAAGAAATAAGGTAATCCTCTATATTTCATTTTACTAACACATGGCCTAAGAAGTATTGTTGATTCTTTATATAGTATATTTGCTGTCATTTTGTCCTTTGATAAGATGTGCAAAGGCACATGGAGCTTCTAATCAAAATTTTAAGTTTTGTAGCTCACAGTGCTCGTAACGATCACTAGTACAGCCAGAAGTGACCGTACCGTGCGCCCGTACCACATCAAAATAAAGAAAGATAAAAATTCTGCTTTTGCCGTAGGGAACAGTGCTCTTAATGACCACTGGTACATCCGGACGCGCCCGTACCGTGCTCCTATACCGTACCCTTGAGCAAACATCAGATTTTAAGAGAAGACACATAACCGATAACGCCCAGCAGTACGGGCATGTGCGACTGTACCACGCGCCCGTACCGAGTGCACCGCCTGGGAGCAGCCGTCACCCCCAAGGTATGTCACCCGGTATCGGTGGGCTCTGGCCGTACCGCCCGCCCTTACCACGTACGCGGCCACCATATTCAGCCCGAGGAGGTAACCTAAAATTCCCCAAAACAAATCTTTCTCTTTCTTCTTCCTCCAAACTCGAAACCTTCTCCATTGGATCTACAAATTTACTTAATGTTTCTTTGATTCCTCGCACTCATTCGATCTAAGGTATGATTCTCCTCCGATCCTCAACTTATTTGTGCAAAAGTTTCACTCAATCTTTCATCATTGTCAATCTAGACTTAGGTCTTGTTATTGATTCAATCTTGACATTGAGCATGCTTAGTATTGTTTTAGAGGATTTTCTTTTGTAGTTAGTGTAGAGAATCACTTATGCTATGTTTCTATTGGACCAATTTTTTATTAGCAATTTTATTTACTTTATCTTATTTTTATTTTTAGATGAACACGAGGAGCCGTGCACGTGAGATGGCTGCGGAATCCTACGCACCACCCATTGATTTGACCCCCCGAGTCAGTTGGTATCGAGTTCAGCGAGGAGTTTCAGCTGAAGCGTTTTAATCATCTCAAGCTCCAAGAAATCAAGTCCACCAAGTGGGTGTGTCCTTATATCATGAACCAACTTGGCATTCATGCTGATTTCGATTTACTTTGCAACAATGTTGGTTTGTATGATTTTGTCTTTTAGGATGTTGCCACGTATCGCCGCTTAACGCTTGAGTTCTTCAACACCTTGACATACACAATGGACCTTACGGTTACACCAAGGAACAAAGGCCCGGAGTTGATCACATAAAATTCCGCCTTATGAACTTTGAGTACACCTTAACACTCAGCCAATGGGCTCAATGCTTTGGGTTTGCCAACAACATCACCGATGTGCGCACAACTACTTTTGTTTTAAATCCTTCCCATTTACAATACTTTAATTTAATGAATATTCGTGGAAACACCACCAAAGGGAACCAAATTGATCACCCTGCTATTCGCTATTTATTCTATGTGATTGCTAACACTTTGTAGGAACATGGTGAGTTTACTAGAGTTACCGAGGAGGACATGTTGATCCTCGCAAAAGCTACTATTATTAATTGTAACTTAACGCCAAATTTTGGCTCTCTTCTCATGTTTATCCTTAAGCATCATGCTCTTCAATCTCGAGGACCCATATGCGGAGGAGGAGTTGTTACCATTCTTGCACGCGCACTTCGCATCAACCTAGGTAACATACAACCATTGACAAGAAGTCACCACCACGGTCTCTCTACTCTAAGAGCAGGTGGTATGGTTTCGAAAACTCATGGTAGATACTTTTTCAATAAACCTGGAGCGAATCACTTGATCCTGGCTCCTTTTCCTAATGGTTTATTCTCTATCGAGGATGGACGTTTGCATTTTCACGCGCAAGTTGAGGCTAATCTACCCCAACAAGAAATACCTATGGGAGGAGGATAATATGAAGAAGTAGAACAAGGACGACCCGAACAAGATGAGCAGCCACCAAACTACTACACCACCTATGAAGACATCTACGAACTCGAAGGAAATGTCCAAAATATGAACAACCTCTCCGTCAACCTTCGAGATGCTACTACAAGCCTCGGCACCCAGTTCCATGATTGGAGCAGCCAATGGAACGAGGGAAACTATCCACCGCCACCACTATGAGCAACAAAAGGGCTTGCACAAGCCTGATCTTGGGGATGTGTTCCCCCAAAAAAATTATTTGTGTAATAACAAGGTTGTACTCTAGCTCCTTGGGAGCTTTGAAACACTCGTGTTGGCTTGTTCCAACACTTTGCTTTTTTCCTTTGCTTTTTACTTTGCTTTCGTTTTTAGTTTGTTTTTGTTTTTTCATTTGTTTTTATTTTCTTAAAACCCTTGCTTGGTCGCAAGTTCTTTTCTATTCTTTAAATCCCTATTCTCGAAAATAAAAAATATATTTTTTGTTCTTCCTTTTTCGTAAATGTGGATTCGCACTTTGCCTCTTTGCTTTACTATTATTATGAGAGTAATCATGTTTGAGTTTTGAAGGAACACATCCCTATAAGGAAGAGGATCGTGAAGTCACTTATAAGAGGTATCCTATGTCTCCCACTTATGAAGTTTGAGTTGTTTATCTTAGTTGGTTGATTTGCTAAGATGCCATGCTAGTGGGAAGTAATTCATATGGTTTGAGTAAGGCTTTTTATTAGTATGATGATTAGTTGTTGAAGCTCTTGCTCTAGTTCTTTTAGTTAACCAAGTCTTGACTTGGAAATAATATTGCCAAACAAGTACAATAAGAAAAAGTCTAAAATTTACGACTTGTTTGATGAATGATTGTCTTGAGAGAATACCCTTGAAGATACTTAACCCTATAGATATTTTGATAGTCTTGACGGCACTCATAAAAGGAGTTGTTTGATTGAAATAAAGTCTAGTGGTAATTATGATGCATGCCAAATCTAACCTTGTGGATCAAACCGCGGTACTAGCTCAAAAAAGAGAAAGAAGTGAGACAATTTTGTTCTGTGTCTCTAATGCACACCTTTGGGATGCCAACAACTCCGCTAGCTTTTGAACGATCTATGGTATAACCCAGGATTTTGGCTATGAGTTGATGACATGAGTGGCATACATGTCAATATATGGGAAAAAGTATTGGTACTCTCAAAGGTTGTGCAAACACTTGCAAAATACACATTCAGCAATCCTTGAAAGAATAAAAAAGGAGATATCTATGAGGATCCACATAACAAGTCCTTGGCATGGTCTCATTACTACTTTACGAGTTTTTCTTAAAAAGAATGATTGGATTAGAAGTGTTTTTGATAAACTTGATTTATTGATGTGGGTGTAAATAAGACACTTCATTGTTATACTACTTAGGACATGAAACTCTCTTACTCAATTATGCTATTTAAACATCCTAGTGTTCCTTGGCAAGCTGAGAGTTAATTAGAAGAATTGGATTGACTTCTACACTTCTAGTTACTTATACTTATATTAAACTTTACTTTGATTATCTTGACTTTCTGAAGCTTGTGTAGTATTCTTGTCATCTCTCTAACTTTGATAAGCCTCGCAAACGAATGAAGTGCTGAGCGTATATGACTACCAACTGTAAGTGAATTCTTATTCTCGTTGTTTCAAGTTTGAACGCTGAATTCCTTGTAGTTCTTTTGGTTCTTCTTGCTCGAGGGCGATCAAGGTTTGAGATTTGGGGAAGTTGATGGGTCCAAAATTGGCCATCTTCCACTATGTCTAAACATTGTTTTTGGTCAAGAAATTGAAAATAAACTCTCAATGCTTGCCACTAATGACTAATAATTGCAAAGATATGCAAAACCTCTCTTTGAATTATGTTGTGCAGGAAATCACGGGTTTTTGAGGTTTTTGAGGAAGTACACACGGCCAAGTAATTGGGAAGCCAATCCAGGGCTTCAGCAAGCTTAACGACCACTAGTACGTGAAGGGTCTGCCCATACCGTCCGCCTGTACCAGGTGGCATTGGCCTTGTCTCATCAAACCCTACGACTTTTGTGAAGACACCTATATATTTTGAGGCTCCAACCGCTGACCAGAGAGCCACCATTCTCAGATTACATCACAACACTACCAAAGGAGATCCACATCATTGTTCAACCATTGGTCATCCATTGTTCATCACTTCCACCATCCATCCCATCCACTAGCCATAGCCATTGCTTTGTACTTTATATCTCCTTCTGATTTGGCGAACATTGTAAGAATATTTGATTTCAATCTAAGTATTTGTATGATTTTTTATATTTCCAATCTATTTGTTATGAGTGAGTAGTCCTCACGGGCTGCGGGTCGGGAGAAACCTCACAGTGATTATGTGCATCTAATTCATGGGAGTATTGTATTTTGTTTGCAATTGAGATTTGTATCTGTTGTTTCTTTGTCTCTTGTCTCAATCTATGGACTTGTAGGTACCCAAGATCCCATAGATTGATAAAGGCTTGAGGTGAGATACTTGGATAGCGGTGATGTCATAGGAACCCCATTAATAGAAAGGGTAGTATAGTCTTCGCTTAGCGACCCATTCGGGATCACAACAACATCACCACTTAAAGCTGTGATCTGTGTTTTACACTTAATAATCATTTGTAGCCCATTGCTTTGGTCTGCACTCGGTTGGATTAAAATACTATTGTTATGCCCATTGCATCACAGGGGCTCTAGTATATTAGCATGTGTTGCCCACAAGAGATTATCTCTGTTCAAACATTACACATGACTATGCTTATTATTATCTTTTATCCCACATGATGTGCAGCTGGAGGTGGATCTTCAACCCTGGCCTATCTCCATCCATTGATTCAACCCATTATAAAGTAAACTAGATTGGTCTGGTAAACTAAGGCAAACCAAACAAACAAAGTCTTGTAGACATGTCCTTTTTATTTCCTTTTAGCATTTCTTTCCGAGGTTCGATTAAACCTAGGTCTTCCAGGGAAAATCTATTATACTACATCTGTGAATCCAGATCGAAGGTATCAATGATGTTGGCTAGATAGTGGTTTGCGCGTAGTATTTTTTCCATGCTAAGAACCCCATCATTAACTACATGAGGAGCTATTAGTAACCTGACATTATCCGAATGCATTAAGCTTTTCGAGGTAAGATTGTTTAATGATGAACAATGCAATCATGTTGAGGACATCAAACCAAGAAAATGTATGTTTCATATACCTCAGGAACTTATGCCTGAAGTTAAAAGGTCCATGGAAGAAAAAGGAATAATAGTGGAGCTTGTTAAAGAAAGTAAAGTGGATGTTCTCCAAACTTTTATTGTAGAGGATGAAATGAATCTTGTAATGCAAAAATTTAGACATGAATAGAGCCAGTTTTGTGAAAAATATTATAAACATTTAATGGCTCAAATGGAAATATAAAAGAATTAACGAAAATTTTCAATTATCTAGGACAGGTCGCTCGACACCTTGATAAACATTTAAGTATGGTTAAAACCTAATGCGACCAAACAGCTAAAACTCAAGCTTTGATTTTAAGTCAAAGTAATTATAGTCATAATACTATTCTACTAACAATGTCACTAGACACGGTACAAAGACACAGGAACCTCAAGGGCCACCTTGGTATCAAGAAGAACAAGCTCAGAAAGCAAAAGAGACTAAGGAAATGAGTCAATAAGAAGATGACCTTGTAGATCCACATGATGATATTGATTATGAAGCTCAAAGGAATGAAAAGGAAGCTTCAAATAAAGATAAAGATGAGGAATATGCATGAGAGAAAGAGCAACAATATGATATAGATGCCAAAACTATTGATCCAAGAGAAGAAGCTGAACTTAGAAGGGAACAAGAAGAGCAATTTATCACCTCGAGTGAGAAATAAGCCGAGAAGCAAATCATATAACAAGTATAAGAATAAAAAAGATGTTGAACCAGCTGTCAAGGTAAAAGAAAAGGTAACACCAACAAGGAATAAAGTTCCTTATCCTAACCATGTTTAGTATGAACCGGATAAGACCATTTACGACTCTTTTACTGAAGCTCTGGGTAATTTTCGTTTAGAACTTCCTTTGGCTGATGCAATTCATGTTCCTACTTATAAAAAAATCATGTGAGATATTCTTAATAGAAAAAGGTAAATAAGACTATAGCAGTGATGACAAGCTTTGGTGACAAGCTGCCTGCTAAGCTTGGGGATCCTGGTATACCAACTATTTCTTGTGCTATTGGAAAAACTAACATCCTTAATGCTCTTTGTGATTTAGGTGTAGGTATTAGTGTCATGCCTTATTCCCTTTTTAGGAAATTAAATCTTGGAGATTACTCTCCTACTTCAATTATATTGCAAATGGCTAATAAGACCACTAAACAACATGTCGGTATGATTGAAGATGTTTTACTTAGAATTGATCAACATGTCATTCCCACCATTTTAATTATACTTGATGTTCCTGAAGATGACAAAATTTCAATCATCCTTAGAAGACCTTTTCTTAGCACTGCAGGAGCTAATGTGGATTGCTCTAGCGGGAAAATTGTTTTCAATATATATGATGATCATATTGTTCGTTATTTCCCTAATAAACAAGAACAAGGTGAGAAATATATACCTCAGCCTAAGCGTGTTGAACTGGTAAGTATCCTCGATGAAGGGCAGCCCAAGGTATGTGCTAAAAACTCGGAGGATGGTTAGCTAAGACTAACCTTCTTGAATAAAATTCTTTATGGGAGTAAATCCATTTTTTAAATAATTTAGTTTAGTTATTATAATAAATTCTTATAGTCATTTTGTGCAGAGAAAACATGCTAATATGAAGCTAAGGTTTAAGTTTGAAGGGAAGTATTGAAAACTAAAGAAGAATAAAGGGGACATAGATCCTAGCAAGCACCGGTACAACCGGGAGGTCCGTACCATGTGCCCGTACCGCCGGGGCAAAGAAAACATCAAAAATTCTTCATCGAGGCAGAGCTCCTAACGAGCACCGGTATGTCCGTAGCGGGTCATACCACCCACCCGTGCTGCACATCGAAGGAAATGAGCAAATTATCTCCCAAGGTACTGACGAGTTAACAATCAGTGGTACGACCAGAGCCGCCCATACCATCCGCCTGTACCAACTACCTAGGTTTGATCTCGAAACCCAGGCATTGCATCCAACGGTGACGACCGTCAGTACAGGCAGGACACGCCCGTACCACGCGCCCGTACCAACTTCATCGCCCTGTAAGAGTGTCAGCGGCTAGCTTCTAGACAGCTAGCCTTCTTCTTCTTCCTCTCATGTTATCTCTCTCTCTCTCTTTCTCAAACTCAAACCCTAACCTCCTAGAACTTTGGATTCTTCACTGATTTTGTTCATTTGATTGGGGGAATCTCCACATCTATAAGTTTCTCACCTAATCCACGCTTTATTTTATGAAATCCATGGTTGAATCTCTCACATTGGCTATCTAGACGAGTTCTTCATATTTTGAGATTATTTTTGATTCCTCACGTTAGGATTTGTAGTTTCTACTTGTAATCATCTGCTTATATGATAGAAACCTGATGCCTATAGTTTTGATTTGAATTTTTTTAGTACAATGCATAACATTGGAAGGATTTTTCATACCGGGAAGGCCTCGGGAATGGGAGGAACATCAGGCACCACCAAGGAGCCGGTTGCAAATAAGAGGTGTTCGGATGGAGATTCTTTAAGGCTGCCCTGACCAAGGACTATAAGAGGGTGATTGAATGCAAGGTGCTGCCCACCAAGTGGGTGTGCAATGACTTCCTCTCCCGCAATGGTTTGAAGGAGGACTTCGATGCGATGACCATGAATGCCAGTATGGTTCCCTTTGCCCTTCTCTCCACCGACACCTACGAGCGCGCCACACATGAATTCCTTACGACTTTCCATGATGACCTTGAGATCCAATAACGTCATTTCACTCTAAGTTTCATGCTCAATGGTCAACCAAGCAACCTTATTTTTTACCAATTTTGCAATTTCTTTGGGTTCTCCTAGGAGGAAGAGCTCGATATCATTGAAGAAGTCCTCTTAGAGGCAATGTATGCTTGGGAGCAGATTTATGTTTTTAGGAATACCGATTATTTGTGGAAGAAGAGCGCCACTATCCAAAATCCCACTATCCGTTACTTCGCCACCTTCTTGGCAAACTACATATTTGGGAAGGGAGATACCAGGGAAATGGCAGGACCCGAGATAAGTGTAATTTATATGGCTCTCCATCTAGATATGGAGCATAATCTAAATTGCGTCCTTTTCTCATCCAGCACTTTCGCCACAAAAGGTCGAATCACTCGGGTGATATCCATTGTGGAGGTTTTATCACTCAGATCACCTATGAAAGCGAGCTTATCATGCCTCATGAGAGTGGTGTGGCTAGTAGTAAGTTTCAGGATGATGATCACATGGCAAGCACCAAATTCATGGGGGTATATATGCCTCAACGCTCTCTTCACGCCTATTAGTTTTATTTTGAACCTAATGGTGATGCTCACCAAACTTTGCTTCCATTTGTTCAAGCTTTTGGTTTGCCAGGAAAATAGAATTGGGTCCTCACTGAAGAGGAATTCCATCAAGCAATGATTACCTCGGGGAGGATTACACTCCCGGGAGGGAACCCCGCTTGGGATAGTGCGGGAGGAAGCCATCAGCAGCATAAGGAGGACAATCAGAACTTGAACTCCATGGAATGGTATGATTATGGTCAGCAACATCATCATCAACAACCATTTCCCCAGTTCTACTAGCAGCAGAATGTGCCTCCACCTTAACCGGAATTTGACTATGTCCCAAGTGGTGAATTTGACCAGGTGGTGCATCACATCAACAATGTGGAGAACACGTTGTCACTCTCACCCAGGACTTCACTCACTTCATGTATGAGTTTATGAACCACTACCCGTACCATCCATACCAGCAGTCGCTGCCCAACGATGGCGACAATAATTCATTCAAGATAGACCAAGAGTCTAAGCTTGGGGAGGTTGAATTCCTTCCCACCTTTTGCATTCATATTTTTGCTTTCTTCTTTTGTTTTATTTGTTTTTCGCTAGTTGCATGTTTACTTTCAGTTTTGCATTGATAAGAAGAAAACATAAAAAAATAGAATTAGCTTGTATCTTGTTTTGTGCGAAGCTCTTTCGATTGTATTTTTGATTTCTTGCTGTTTATTCACTTCAAGTGACATAGCTATGGAGAAGAACGTCAAGGTTTGATTCAAGTGAGAGGGGAGCAAGCAAGAGGAGGTACCACATTCATATTTTCCCTCCTTATGTAAGTTTATTCATGAACATACTATGTTTGTTAGGTTGCACTTGAGTTCCACTACACGGTTAGCTTGTTATATTTTAGGATTTACTCCCAAGGTTAATGTCACTACTTTGGTTTCGACTTATGAAAATTGTGCTCGGTTAGAAAAACAACCACACTGGATTAAATTCAAACTTTTGAGAACAAGAGAAAGTGTCTTCTTGACAACTTTGGTGCCATGTTTTTATCTTAAGGGCTTAATATTAGTAGTACTCAATCCCACATCTTAACAGTTGACTTCATAACGCCTTTCGAAAAAGAATTGTTTGAAGTAATGGATATTTTTTGGTGGTTGAGGGAGATGCCAAACTTGGGTTCTTGGTTGAAAAGAAATAATTTTATCAAAGAGAATTACAAGAGTACTGACACATCCCAAATGTATCTACTTTTCCAAGTACTTTGCTTGATGATTTGATCCGAAATGTTCCCATACTTGGATAAAACTGCTGAATCTAACACTGTTTTTAGAAAAAGGATTGTTTCTGTCAGTTTGTGCAGGAAATAAAATTGAGGAAAAATACCATGTCAGTTTTCACCAAATAATGAAGCCCGAGGCCTTGGAATCAAGAAAATGGAGCCATGAAGACCAAAAGGGACCAATATTGGGCGCGCCACCCAGGCCCTTTTTGACGTGGAGCATCGTCTCGGCCTCTCCTTTGGCGTACCCCATTATGTACGTGAAAACCTAGGTATCCAGGGGCACAGGGCGTTTCAAGAAACAGAGCACCGCCAAAGCCACGATCTTCGTTTTGGGGGTCAGATTGGTCCTGCTCTCCACCCCGGGGAGTGGGATTTCGAGGTCTTCTCCACCACCATCATCATCAACATCATAACCAATGACCATGATTTCATCCCCCATCATCATGTGTGAGTAGTTCCCTCTGGGCATGTGAGGTGGATGGGGATTGGATGAGATCCATCATGTAATCATCCATATCTATCGAGATTTAAGGTGTTTGTCTTGTAGACATTCTTGTATGAGTGTTGGTACACTTTTGCTATGTTTAATGCTTGTGGCTAGGGCCCGAGTGACATTATTTCAGTACTGAACTTTTATTTTCCTATCATATATTTGAGTTTGGTATGTATTTGCGAAGTGTATTACCTATTATTATGTTGAATCTGTGAACCTTAAAGTGAAAATTAGGGAAAACAATGGGAGTATGTGATAGTTTGAGGATATTGTGTGTTCATGAAGTGTTAATGCTTTGTTTCGGTCTATCTGAAAAGGTAGATCTTAATTGCATGTAGTACCAAGTTGGCCCCGGTGAAATGGGTAGGCGGGACAAAAGATATTATGCAAACTCACATGCATGATTACGTTTGGAGCACACACCTACACACAACTGAATTAGAGATAAATGCAATGGTAATAGGATATATTATATGATGGATATCATTCATGCAACACCCCGCTATCACCTCATGCCTGCATTTTAGCCACTGAAAGTTTCACAATAATACTTTCTATGACAATTGGAAATCTGATGCTCCATCTACTACATTGTTTTACTGCTTTGAATCAACTGCCATAAATCACCACTTTATTTGCAAGTTTATTGATATACATGTGTGATTGAGAGTGGCGTCTCAGTAGTTAAAGTCTGATTGGTATTCTTGTGTTCCCCTTGAGTCAAACTATAAATTTGGGTAATACTTCCCATCAAAGATTTCAGCATCCCCTATACTTGTGGGCATCAAGACATTTTCTAGTGCCGTTGCCGGGGAGCCTGAATTTATTAGTAGGACCATCTATTATCATTTACTTGCTGTACTTACTTGTCTCTCATTATGGGAAAGAGTAAGGATGCTGCTAAGAAGGATATTATGCCTTCTACTACAAGAAGAGGTACGAATTTGCCCTCTAGGAGAAACTTTTCACCTAATGTTGTTATTAATCCTGCTATTAAAAATAAAACTACTATCCTCGCAAGTTCACCATTGTCTAGGATGTCTAATAATAATGAAAAAGATTTGTTGGATGATGGCTAAGATAAAGAGGGGACGCCTGACTTATCTAAGTCCTTGTTCAATGATGAAATGGAATCTGAATATGATGAAGATGCACATGTTAATGACAAAGATAATGCCACTAGTTCTAAAAAGACACCTAGTGAAGAGGATATTGCATTCACTAAAGCTTTTATGAGTCTTGATCTAGATGACTTGGATAAATTTGAAGAAACTCCGAGTACTTTTTCTCTAGAAGGACTATTTCCTGTTGCTAGTAAATGCAAAGAACCTGCAATATTCATTAAAGATAGAGATTATGATTTTGAAATTGACCCTGAAATAATAGAAAGGGTGGAAGCATCTAAGTTACATGGTAAATAAGAAGAATTTCCTTATGAGAATTGTAACATCCCAATTTCAGCAACCCTGATTAGTTGTCCAGAATGTAAAAATCAGGGGAACAAAAACTTTTTCTTGTTGATTGATGCAGTGTTTGCTTGATTGCTTGTGTGTGCTTATGCATATGAAGGTGTAACAAATGATATACTCCTTACCTCACCTTCAATTGACAAAAACTATTTCACAAAACAGTCTTGGCTTATTTTTCATATTCTTAAATGTTTTGGCATTTCAAACCTGAGCCAAGATGCCCTTGAAACTCTAACTATTTTAGTAGCTTATATTGACAAAATTATGGAGATCTATAAGATATAATCTCCCTATGTTTTCAAGACAGAACTTTCAACTACTCTTACCTCTAGGTTTTTCCTAAAACCTCTTTATAAAGCTTTTTGAATTCTACTCATGGTAGAAGTACCAAGGAGCTTACCTTCTTGAAAACTCAACCCATTCAGAATACCCATCCCTACTCCAAGCTAGGCTTGGAGGTATCCATGGTAGTCTTGCTTTGCTTGCTAGATGAGTTGCCTTGATCTGCTAAGATGAGTTGCCTTGATATGCTATTTGACTTGTTTGCTTAGGAGTAGTATGAGCTACCCTAGGAGCTCATCATCTAGAATCTAGCTAATCCAAGGGTATCAACCCAAAGCAATTTAATCTAGCCGGGTCTGATCTATAGCCACTAGGTGATTGCATAAACCACTAACCAGATCTCTTTTGAAGTTATTCCTTCTAGAAGCTTCCAAGTCAATGAAGGCCCATACCAAGCATGGATATATCCTACTCAATCCACACTCCATCATTATCCACTTTATGATGACTTGGAACCCTGCATCATCCCAAAACTGTCTCTTATATTCTACTCAAAAACCCTAAATCTGCCAAATATGACTAAGTCTAGAAATTTTCCCAAGATGCCATCTTGGAGTCTCCCTCATTTTCAATCCTTCTACATGTTTTGTTAAGGAACTTGAACCATCTTGTTGACCTTCATAAGGACTACCAAGGACCACTCTTTCCCTTGGCTAGACCATCCTCTAACCCACTTGTTCTTGATAGTTTTGCAGGCAAGAAAATAATCTTTTCTGCAAATCTTATCAACATGCCTACTTTGGAAGAAGATCACATATTCATACTATCTTCTTTGGAACAAATCTTGGCACGATTGTACTCTACTCATGAAGGTCTATCTATCCCTACTTCACTTGTTTCAGTTGGATCTTTGTGCTTCTAAAACCCACATGGTTTAGAAGGTTATTTGGTAATCTATTTTCGCACCCTTGTTTTATTCAATTCTAAGCATAAATTCTTGGAAAGCTCAATCAGGATCAACCTCAAATATTTGCTCCGTGGTGATCCACATCACTTGGTTTATCCATCCATATACCCCATGACCCAAGGGGAGCTCTGAACTCCAAGATCCAACAAGGTTTTGAAGGTATAAAATTAACATCACCTTAGATCATTTATTCCTTGTTTCCTACCAAAATTAAGTTGGATTATCAACATCCAAGGTTGGAAATGATTTATACCTAATGTGGATATCACCTAACTTGGATATAAAAATTTAACAAATATTTACCCTAATTATTGTGGCCCAAAAATAATTTAATTCCTTGATTTGACAAAAAAAACAAAAACTTAATCTATATAGGAAAGTTTGCTTTTCTCCAAATAACACTTACAACATTAGGCTCATTTGAGGCATAATTATCATACCCTATCTTCACATCCCAAAAATAAATATTTTTGAAGACTTTCAATAATTCTTTTTCCTATTTTCTTAAATGGCAGAAATAAGAAAATAAATGTTTTAATTACTTTTATTCTTCAATAAATCTTGGGAAAATTCTGCAAAGTGTGAACTCATGTTTGGGACCATATAAAACCAAAAAATCACCTTGTCCAACTCAATAATTTGAAAATAATTCAAATAAGCAGATTTCGTAGTTTTTGAATAATTTATTTTAAATGCACCAAAAATCATCTGAAAAATCTCAAATAATTCTCAAAGGTGCATCTTGACCTTATATATCTACGAGCATCATTTTCCCATTTTTCCAAGACCAAGTTTTGAAACTTCCACTCATGATCATCATTATGGTTAAATGTGCTATTTTGATAAAACTTGAGACAACCCTAAATCAAACCATCTTTAACCACCACCACTGCCCAGCATAGCACCCCAACACCCCTCTGGTCGACAACATATTGTAGCATACCACCCTAGCTCAGCCTTTCCTCTCGTCTTCTTGTGTTTGAAAGGAAGTGAGGAAGAGAGAAATCAATATCCTTGCCAAATTTTGGACCTATCAAATGCAGCTGCTGCCCCACCCTCTCCCCACTTAGGGCCCGACCATAGCCCCACCCAGGACCTCTCCACCGCCACCCCTGCCCAATCCTAGGCCTCCCCTTCTGCCCAACCTCTCCATGAGCCAAGTCTAGCATGGACCATCCCTCCTCGAGTTAAAAACACTAGAGGCCATAACTACCCCTCTCTCTGACTCATTCACTCTCACCTCTCTCACCTTCCCCTCCCACGAGCCCTTGCTCTCCATCACAATGGAGAGGGAGAAAACCTTCCCCGACCATCATTTCAAGAAGGTGAAGCTACCATCCAACCTTCTCCCTCTTTAGCTGCTATTACTTAATCCCCTCCCTCAGATCTACTCCACGTTCCCTCTTTCCTATCCCAATTATGCTGGAGCTGCCGCTATTGTACATGTCTGAGCGGAGCTCCTCCTGCGAATCCGGAGCTCCTGAGCCCCCTCCCAACTACATGCATCGCCCGGGCACTACCCAGGGCAGCCGTGTTCGAAAGGACCCCTCCCCAGCGGCATCGAAGCCTCCCCGAGCCCTCTTCAACGAGCCCCTGAAGCCGTCCATGTCGCCGATGCGCGCGACCCTGTCTTCTTACGAAAACCACCATCACCGCCCATCGCCAGACTCCCCGTGAAGAGTTGCTTCTCCTGGTCGCCTTGCCAACATCTCACGGCACCCCCAGGTGAGCTACTGCCCCTCTCAGACCCGCGTTAGGGTTTCCGGCCCCATTAGCCTGACCTGAGGTTGAAGACAAGCCAGCACCGTTGGATCCACATCAATCAACGGCCATAGTCTACAGATACCCCTTCGACGCCCCGGTTTGCCTGACCGACGGGCACCACCGTGTCCTGTTTAAAAATTTCCTCCCACGCCTAGCTATGCTCGGGTGGGCCGAGTGCTCCCCCTGTGGCCCAGTTTTCCTGAGATCCGACCCGTCTGCCTTTTTCTCTTTTTCCTTTTCTAGTCTTGTTTCCAAATCTTTTTACTAGCCTCTTAGTTTAAATAGATATGAAAATGGAAAACCCCTAATTTTTCCTAGATATAAAATTTCCCAAGATTTAAACTAATTTCTCAAACATGCAGAACTATTTTTTTCATCATATTAATTTCCATTTATTTTCTAGGATTTAAAATACCAATGTGGGTTCATCTCACTAAAAATTCTCTCTAGAAGTTTGGTAAACTCAAATGGGGTGAATCCAATTTCCTTTGGTTTCTAATACATATACCTATCATTTGACCTTGGCCCCATGCAAAAACACATTGTAGGTCTACTGTATTAAAAATGACAAAGTCAATTAAGAAATGCCTTATAGAAATTCTTTAGGTCAATCTACACTAGAATTTGGGTTGAATCCAACTCTCAGTGATGTGGTACATCAGTACCTACTGAAACCTAGGAGATCACTACTTATTGCGCCCCTATTGAATTTTAATGATTTAAACACTTCTAACTAGGGTTTTTCTACTAGATAAATCATCACAAAAGCATAGTGACTCCAAAAATAGTGATTCCAATTTCTACTGGAAGGTATTAGCAATACCTATCCATTGTCCTTTGTCTCATTCTATTTGGTCCTATAAAATAAATCTGGTTAAAAAGACATTTATACTATACAACTGACTTTGGGATTTTCCCAAGGGCATTCTGGTAATTATTTTGAGGTGCTTCCAACTCTCAAAAATCATAAACTCAAATATATACAACATACTCTGAGCACAAATTTATTTGAGCCACAGATCTTTCTGTTTATTTATTCACCTAAACTAGGGTTATTTCTACTAGAAAATGCATAACTAATTAATAAAATTTGATAAAATCATGAAACCACTTTTGTTGGCCTTATTAATTCAATACCCATCCGTCGATATCATTTTTGTATATTTATATCATATGGAACCAAGCCTTAGTACAAAACCCCTTTATCAAGTAGTACTTGGCAAATAAACCATAGGAGAAATTCCACAAAGGCAATTATAGTAATTCCAAGTGCTATGAAATTAATCTATCAAAATCTACTGAAGTTAATGATGTGTTGTATGTTTGCTTGCTGTATTAAATTGGTGCTTGTATGCCTTGTGTTGATTGTGGCTTTATTTTTTTTGCATGTGATGTCCCTGACGACGATAGTTGCGATTATCTCGGAGATCGGAAACAGATGGTTATTATTGGATATTATGGTATTCTAAGAAGAAGTCCAGGGACATAAATTGCCAGGTTGCTGATCACAGGCAAGCCAACTTCTTGCTCATAAGCCTTGTCGTACTTTTTACTTATGCATGTTTTACCTACTTTTATGAAACTACATTGTTTTAATGTATGATGAGTTATCTCGGTTAGTGGCTTGGCTCCTCCAAACCATTACACAATGTTACTACTAGGTACAACCCCCCTTGATGACACATACTTGTCCCTAGAATGGTAGATGGTGTATGAAGACCAACAAGTATAGGGGGTGTATTGCAGTATTTTCGATAAGTAAGAGTGTCGAACCCAACGAGGATCAGAAGGTGCTCGCTAGTGGTATGGATCAGGAATTCTTTGCAAATACTTAGCAAACGGATTTTTAGGGGTTTTCGATAATGCAAGTAAACAAAGTACGAGTAAATAAAAGACAGTAGGAATAAATGCAGCAAGTGGCCCAATCCTTTATTCAGCAAAGGACAAGCCGGTTGTATTTCTTAAGATGACCAAACATTCTTGAGGACACATGGGAAGACTGTCAAGTGCTTTCGCTTCAAATAGTCAATTAATCTTCTTTAGCTTGCTAAGTGTTGTGTGGGTGAACCTGTGCTAATGTACCGCCCCATCCAAGACTAATACATACTTGTGATTATACCTCTTGCAAACATCCGTAAGTACAAGAAAGTAATTAAGGTAGAAACCTAACCACAGCTTTAAACTCTAAGACCCTTACGTCCCTTGCGCAATGGTTTCCTAACGGGGGTTCAGGTTTCTGTCACTCCAGAAAACCCTACGATTAGTAGCCAAATACACAATGCATTCCCCTAGGCCCTTATAGGTGAAGTGTCATGTAGTTGAGGTTCACATGACACCACTAGAAGAAGTACACCACAACTTAAATAACAATCTATTGAATCTTTCTCAACGCAACTCCACTACTAACAACAAGACTTCTCCCATGTCCTCAAGAACAAAATGAACTACTCACAAGACATCATATGGATCATGATCAGAGATGGAATAATGATGTATAACAATCTGAACATAAACAATAATTCAATGGTTCACTCAATAGCATCAACTACAAGGAGTAATCAACACCGGGAAAGTTTCCCCTATGAACTAATGCAAGATTCAACCAATTGTTACAGCAATATGGAGATGGTGATGAGGGTGCTGATGGTGATGATGGTGGTGATGATGATGATCTCGATGAAGTCTAGTTTGATGGTGGTGTTTATGGCGTCGATCTCCCCTCTCCGGGAAGGAATTCCCCAGGCAGAAATCTGTCTGTCGGAGAGATCTTTCTCTCTCGGTGTTTTCCGCCCCGCAGATGCGGCGGAATCTTTCTTTGGTCGCTCCCCGAGTCTTAGGGTTTCGGGAGGATGATATACGCCAGAGGGGAGATGCTGGAGTGGGCCAGGGCGGCCACACCACCTCCAGGCGCGGCCTAGGCCTGCCCGCGCCATGGGGTGGTGTGGGCCCCCTGTGGCCCACCTCCACTCCATCTTCTGGCATCCTTAGTCTTCTGGAAAAATAGGATTTTCCGTGTATTTTCCCGGATTTTCTGATCTTCGTGAATTTTGCCTCCAAACAACACCTTTTCCATCAGAATCCTGACTACAACGGTCCATGCTCCAAAAGTCATCAACCATGCAAAAATAGATGAAATAACATAAGTATCACCTCTCAATACGAAATATATCAATGAATAATAATGAATTAAGACATAGAATAGTGATGCAAAATGGATGTATCAACTCCCCCCAAGCTTAGACTTCGCTTGGCCCCAAGCAAAACTGAGCTCAATAAACATGACCTCAGGTTTATGGAGTGAAGAGTCGATAAAAGAATACGGACAAGAAGCATCACATTCATCAAATACATAGATCATAATAGAAGACAACTCACTATTATATAACTCAACTTGCAATGAGTAAAGGAAACACAATAAAGATACATAGAGTAAATCATAATTGGTAATGGCAAACTTAGCTCTTGGTCGAAGAATAGTTGATAAATTGCTGGAGTTCACAAATAGCTGGTTTTTCAATGATAGCTTTCAAAGTAGTAAACATCAAGATAAGAGCAATGTGCAAAACAAGGAACATAAGAAACATGATTGAATAAATCATCATATGAATGAATGAAACACATCAACTCAAAATACTTGCTGAGATAGAAGGGAGTAGGTTTACTGACTCAACTACAAAGTAAAAGAAAGGCCCTTCAAAGAGGGAAGCAGGGATTTCAAGTCTCATAAAGAGCTCCCAAAAATTATGATACTTACTAGCTTTCAGCTCTAATTGCCCCCATCATAGGCATCTTTAGGTGGTTAAGGTTAAAGTGACACAACTAAGAGGATATGCTTGATAAGTTATAAGTTGAAATCTCAAGCCCCTTACTTATGAGTACCGATCCTCATGCTACTCAACTTCAGTCACGAGCAAGCTCTTGTCATTGTAAATACATACATATCATTGAGAACCGCCAACGGGGTACCCCTTGCACATGACACAGGAGCTATCCCATAATCAAAATGACAAGGCAAGCAGACAGTGATCATCTTAGCGATCTTTTTATTTGCTATTTGCATAGGTTTTTATTGAGGATGCTTCATAGAATGCTCACTATAGTTATGCTGCAAGTTTCCACCATGATTAGGCATGGCTTAGGCTAGCGGCCCAGGCGTTTCTCTAACACACATATAAACTCCATGATCTTACAAGTTCCACTTTTATTTCACACCGCCGGGATCCATAAGCAAAAGAACATGATATCAACTAGGTACAAGTACCAATGAAGTGTTGAAAGCGGTCCCCATGATACATGGTTCGGCTAACTTCAACTCATAAAGCGCAAGCATATACGCAACAAAGAAGGACCCAATGGTTCAAGTTTATTAAATGCAGGAAAGTAAAGTGTGCCATCAAGTTCGTGAGAGCTTTAATCACTAATTTTCACATAACAAGTTTAATTTGGGAGGTAGATAAAACAAGATATTACTTGGAATAGCAATAATGCTACTATGTAGGTATGGTGGACACAAATGGCATGGGTTTTGGTTTAAAGGAGGTGGATGCACGAGAAGAATACCCTCTCAGTACAGGTTTTTGGCTAGCAAGGCTGGGTAGCAAGTATAAGAGTTGAAGGAAACAAACAAACATACAAGTGATAAAAACAAACATGCAATCTTCCTTGGAAGCACAAAAGATATTAACTAGAGAATACTAGACTTATGAGCAAATCAAGAAACAAAGATGATAAAATTATTTTTCTTTAGAGTACTCTATCTTTTTCATTCAACTCTCAAAAAAATGTTGCTACTGACCGAGCCAGGTTTGCCAAAACCAACTAAATTAACTCAATGATCCGAAAGTGATACCAATAGTAACAACAAGATCAATCATATAACCACGAATTGAAAACTAATATAAGCTATGCAAAAGAGTGAATGATAGAACTTCTCATTAATATTCCATAACGGAAACTCACACCAAGGGATACATATCTAACGAGAGAGGGGACACTTCCATAATGCAAACCATCCGACATAATAACTCCTCTATTCATGATATGACTCTACTAATAAGGTAAAAAGATAGAAGATAGTGATATGATACCGCGGCACTCCCCCAAGCTTGGAACAAACCAAGGGGATGACGAATTACTCCTTCGGTGGTGGCGGTATCCTCTCGATGAGCTCTCTGATTAGTTTCCCCAAGTCCTCAATCTCAAAAGTGAGATTACGAATTAGATATGAATTTTGCTTAATGCAGCTCATGATCATGTCGTGTTGAGAATTCCAGCTCTTGCTATTATTTCCCCACTCTTCCTCTTTGAAGTCGTCTTTTCCTGCATGGCTAGAACGAGGCAAATCCCAATTGGAGGGTAATTTCCCCTTGGGCATATTCTGGTATTGATGCTCATGGATAAGGGTATGGAAAGGATTCTTAGTGCATGGAGGAAGTGACCAGGGATCTGAACGGTGATGAGGAGGCTTCCCACCAATGGCTGGATTTGCCACCACTCCAATGCTTGCAATGGTAGTGCCGGTGTGCGGACATTGGCCTTGCTCCTCTTCACCTTCACTCTTGATCTCATTCTCCTTCCTGGGGTCTTGGAGGTCTTCCTCCATGGGCTCCTTCCCTTTATCCTTGGTGGACACCATTGTGCTTCTAAACTTTCAAAAAGTATGTCCTGGCAGAAACAGATCAAAACAAAAACACGACGAAAACACGATATACGGACCTCGGGGGATCCGGGGGGTTATATATTACGACATTTCATATCAAAAGGAAGGTACTGGGAGAAAACGAGTCGGAGGCGGAGTCCGAAGTGGCCACACCACCTGGTGGCGCGGCCAGGGGTGGGCCCATGCCACAGGGTGGTGTGAGCCACCCTGGCTCTGTTTCCGTCCCTTTTTCGATTCGTAGCTTTCCTTATTGACTGAAAGCTGCAAAAATATAGTTGGATTGTATTTTCACGGAACTTTTCTTACCAGAACCGTTTCCTATTTGAACACGGACTCTGCGGGTCTCTGAATTTGGTATTTAGTGGATCCTTCCGGAGTCACCACTTGAATATCATCGATGTCTTCATCTTCATACACTTATTACTTGAGTCATAAAACCCTTCTCTTTCTTATTACACCATTATCTCCACTTCCTGGAAATTTCTTTCACACAAAACTTTACACAGTTCTTATTAGCAACATTAGTATAAGTGAAGTGATAAAACCTTTTGAGTCCAACTTCAACTGAAAACCATCAAAACATAAGCTACTGTAGCAACTCCTTTCGAAAACCCAACAAGAATTTAAAAAGGAAATCGAATAAAGAAGCAAATGCAAGAGTGGCAAAATCTTTCAAAACAGACCAACAGGTAAAGATCAATTTTTTCGAAAATCATCTGTTACTCAAATCAAAAAGTGCAAAACTAAAGAAAGTTAAATAACAACCTGGGGCAGAATCAAAAAAAATTACAGCTCAATCCAACATACAGAGATCTCTCACAAATTTTTACGGTGAAGCACAAAAATCTGTTTCGGGACAGCAACTTCCCCAAATCTTACTTCTCTCTCATTAGAGGTTGATCTTGACACAAAAACCAAACAAAACGGATAAAGAGCGGTTATTACCGAAGTAATAACTTCCAAGACTCAAAGAAACAAAATCAAAAACAAATTGGGTTGTCTCCCATAAAGCTCTTTCTTTATAGCCATTAAGATGGGCATGATAATTTTGAAGAAGCTCTCATACGGATATGGATTGAAGTGAAAGAGAGCGTTAAGAAGCAAAAACACACACACATTTAAGTCTAACCCACTTCCTATGCAAGGGGATTTTGTAAACAAACAAGTTATTGAAACCAAAGGCAATTTGCATAAGAAGGCAAAAGAAGTGCAACATAAAAACTTTCAACATAAAACGAGGAAACTTGATATTATTGAGATGCATAAGAACACTTTTCCCTCTTTCATAGTAACTTTCAGTATCATGCATAAACTTAACAATATAGCTATTACAAGGACCATCATAGCAATCATCACTTATTCTAACAAAAAACACAGGAATATTAGCTCTCATAACACTACTTTGTGAAACAATATTAGAGGTATCCTTACAAAGGATAGTGTGTCCCTCTTTATCATACTTAGTAACAAAGTCTTTCACATTTGCTATTATAGGTTCATCGACCATTTGTTTATCTGGTTCAACAGCTTTACTTGTACTTTCATTAACCATACTAGCTATTATAGAATGCTCCTTTACTTTAGCTGGGAAAGGCATTTTATCAATGTAAGGTTTGGGTAAGACATGACTAGCAGTATAAACTTCAGTATTTCTTGCAGGAACACTCTTAGCAACATCTTTATAAGGTTCATGATACTTATTCCACTTCTTTTTAGGCACTTAAATGTAGGAAGCAAAGGCCTTAAAATAAGAAGCAATAGCTTGAGAGTCTAAACCATAAGCATTTTTAATATTTTGAAAGTCATCGGTTCCCATAAAAGATTCAATGCATTCATAATCATAATTTATACCTGACTTTCTACCTTTGTCATTCTCCCAAGCTTCAGCATTGTCTTGAATACGGTCCAGAAGATCCCATTTAGCTTCTTCTTCCATACGAGTGAATGATCCAGCACAAGAGGCATCCAATAAATCTTTGTCATGTAGAGGGAGCCTTGCATAAAAGTTGTTGATAATAATATTGTTGGGGCGCTCATGAATGGGGCATTTGAGCATTAGTAACTTCAATCTCCCCAAGCTTGAGCTGTACTCTCTCCATCAAGAGGCCAAAAGTTGTATATTTTAATCTGATCTTTATGAATCTCACTAGGAGGATAAAACTTTGAATAAAAGAGAGGCACTATTTCCTCCCATTCCAGAGCTTGACCATTCTTCAGCAGCTTATACCATTCCTCAGCTCTTCCTTTCAGTGATAATGAGAATAACTTCTTCTTAACTTGATCTATAGTAATACCTGCCCACTTGAACAACCCGCATAATTCGTGTATAAAGAGTAAATGATCACCGGGATGGACAGTTCCATCCCCAACATAGTAGTTATCCATAACACGATCAATAATTCTTGTAGGTATTTTGAAAACATCTTTCTCAGCAGGTGGTGGCTTATCTACTACCTTAGCAGTGGTAGTAGCATTACCAAATAAGAAACTCAGCGAATTATCCATAACGAAAATAAAGCAACTAGCAGAAGTAAACAATACTCATAGTAGAAGTTTCCTTTACCAGTTCCACTCTCCAATAGCGCTTCACTCCCCGGCAACGGTGCCAGAAAATAGTCTTGATGACCCACAAGTATAGGGGGTGTATCGCAGTATTTTTGATAAGTAAGAGTGTCGAACCCAACGAGGAGCAAAAGGTGCTGGCTAGTGGTATGGATCAGGAATTCTCTGCAAATACTTAGCAAACGGATTTTTAGGGGTTTTCGATAAAGCAAGTAAACAAAGTACAAGTAAATAAAAGAAAGTAGGAATAAATGCAGCAAGTGGCCCAATCCTTTATGCCGCAAAGTACAAGCCGGTTGTATTTCTTAAGATGACCAAACATTCTCGAGGACACATGGGAAGACTGTCAAGTGCTTTCGCTTCATATAGTCCATTAATCTTCTTTAGCTTGCTAAGTGTTGTGTGGGTGAACCTATGCTAATGTACCGCCCCATCCAAGACTAATACATACTTGTGATTATACCCCTTGCAAACATCCGTCAGTACGAGAAAGTAATTAAGGTAGAAACCTAACCATAGCTTTAAACTCTAAGACCCTAACGTCCCTTGCGCAATGGTTTCCTAACGGGGGTTCAGGTTTCTGTCACTCCGGCAACCCCTACGATTAGTAGCCAAATACACAATGCATTCCCCTAGGCCCTTATAGGTGAAGTGTCATGTAGTCGACGTTCACATGACACCACTAGAAGAAGTACACCACAACTTAAATAACAATCTATTGAATCTTTCTCAATGCAACTCCACTACTAACAACAAGATTTCTCCCATGTCCTCAAGAACAAAACGAACTACTCAAAAGACATCATATGGATCATGATCAGAGATGGAATAATGATGTATAACAATCTGAACATAAACAATAATTCAATGGTTCACTCAATAGCATCAACTACAAGGAGTAATCAACACCAGGAAAGTTTCCCCTATGAACTAATGCAAGATTCAACCAATTGTTACAGCAATATGGAGATGGTGATGAGGGTTCTGATGGTGATGATGGTGGTGGTGATGATGATGATCCCGATGAAGTCCAGCTTGATGGTGGTGTTTATGGCGACGATCTCCCCTCTCCGGGAAGGAATTCCCCCGGCAGAAATCTGTCTGCTGGAGAGATCTTTCTCTCTCGGTGTTTTCTGCCCCGCAGAGGCAGATGAATCTTTCTGTGGTCGCTCCCCGAGTCTTAGGGTTTCGGGAGGATGATATATGCTAGAGGGGAGAGGCTGGAGTGGGCCAGGGCGTCCACACCACCTCCAGGCGCGGCCTAGGCCTGCCCGCGCCATGGGTGGTGTGGGCCCCTGTGGCCCACCTCCACTCCATCTTCTGGCATCCTTAGTTTTCCCAGATTTTCTGATCTTCGTGAATTTTGCCTCCAAACAACACCTTTTCCATCAGAATCCTGACTGCAGCGGTCCATGCTCCAAAAGTCATCAACCATACAAAAATAGATGAAATAACATAAGTATCACCTCTCAATATGAAAAATATCAATGAAAAATAATGAATTAAGACATAGAATAGTGATGCAAAATGGACGTATCAGTGTAATACACCATACCCCCTTGGAGACCCCGATTTTAGCGAAGAAAGCTATAGGATGGGAAGACCCTGGAAAAGTTTACAAAATGTTTTATGATGAAACCTTGGTGAGGTTTGACCTACCAAGAGAAGTTTGAGAAAGAAAAAAGGTTTTGTTTTACAAACTGCTGAAACAAATAGGAGGAAAATGTTTACGAAAACGCACCCGGTTCTTTGCAACTTTAGCTATAACAACTTAACCCGTGCAACCACATTACTCGTATATGGGAAGGGGCTAGACTCAAAGTTTTTTACTCTGGTATTACTTGCCTCGCAACTACTACAAGAGATTTCGGTCTCTGGAGGTTGGGTCTTCTCCAGTAAGGGTCCATGTGAAGCATCGATCCGGAGAAGAAATGAACGGTCTACGGGCCGCCAAGCGTTACTATGAGCCTCTCATTGAAAGTGCACACTTTGTGTAGTGAAAAAGGCTCTCCGGTTGGTCCATGGTATCTCAAGTCAAGGTGTTGAGGGGAACGACTCATAGGGTAAGCGCTTGAACTAGAGTGAGCATTCCAAAGGTCTTGACCGGTTACTCGACCCACGATCTGTAGGATATTAGGGCAGGGTACTCAGATGGTGTGGGTAAAGTGTAGAACCACTACAGAGTGTAAATCTATTCGAATAGCCATGTCCACGGTTATGGACGATTAGACAAACTACTGTAGAGTGGTGATGGTTTTGTTTTGAAAAAGGATTTCGGAAAAGCAAAAGGCTTTTGGAAATGTTTTGACCATGGGATGGTCGGAAAGGATAAAGGTTTTGACCATGGGATGGTCCTGAAAGAAAGGAAAGGAGTTGGTCATGGGATGACCGGAAGGAAGGAAAATGGGTGACCCCATCCAAATAGTTTACAAGTTTTTCAAAAGTTTCCAAAAAGCCTTATGAAAGTTTTTAACAAAGATATGTGGATGCTATATCTACAAGAGAAACTATTTGATAAAAGAACCTCTCTTGGAGCCCTCCTACTGCCACAACCATATTGCATACCCTCTTGATATTATTATTCTATTAAGGTGGTTTGCGAGTACATTCAAAGTACTCACTAGCATTGTCCCTAGCTATTAACTTGGTCAGATCTCGAGAAGAACGAGAAGTTGATGACTATGCAAGCTAGGATGTTCTCCTAGTCAGTTTCCTGTAGGTTAAGATATGTCTTGGGATCTACGCATGATGAAGTTCCACTGATGATGGTTGATGTATCCATAATGGAAAATAAGGTATGACATGTATCCGTTTAAGTAATGGAGGTTTACTTTGATACTTTTCAGTTATGTGCCATGACTAACTGATCATGGGACCGTGGTGTATGCATAACAAGGATAATCAGAGGATTAATACAGGGGCCCCACAAGCATTTAATGAATTTAGAAGATATTGCTTGCTTATTTGCAAAAACTGAGATTCAACAACGTTATTATTTCTTAAAACTGTTCCCCTTATCCTTAGGAGGAGATGCAAAAACTTGGTACAAATCATTAGCTCCTAAGTCTATTACTTGTAAGTAAGCATGCTTGTATGTGTTTTTCCATAAGTATATTTCTAATAGTAAAATACATGCTATGAGAGTTGAAATTAGTTAGTTCACACAAAATGAAGAAGAAAGTATTCCCCAAGCTTGGGGGAGATTTTGTGCTATTGTAAGGAAATGTCATGCACATGGTTTTAAGGATAATGAATTGCTTGATACATTTTATAGTGGACTAACTAAGAGCTCTAGAACCTATCTAGACAGTGTTGCAGGAAATATTCTAAGGGACATGACTATTGAGGAAGCTAAGGAATTATTGAATACTATTACTTAGAATTATCATGATTGGCATACTGAAAAAGAAGAAGAGAAAAGTGAGAAGACTCATATTATCTAATCAAGATATGGAAGAAGCTCATAAATCTATGGAGGAAAAGGGTATTAAATCCTCTCATTTAAAGGAACTTTCTGATAAGGGTTTTAAATTCCCTACTGATAAACCATGTTTCCCTATTCAAGTTCGTGCTATATGCTCTTCTGAAGGCAATGGAAATGTAACATCCCAATTTCAGCAACCCTGATTAGTTGTCCAAAATGCAAAAATCAGGGGGAAAAAAAATTCTTGTTTAATGGTGAAGTGTTTGCTTGTATTTTGGATATGCTTATGCATATGAATGTGTATTAGATGATATACTCCTTACCTCAACATCAGTTGACAAAAGCTATTTAACAAAACTGTCCTGGCTCATTTTCCATATTCTCAAATGTTCTGGCATTTCAAAACCTGAACCAAGATACCTGTACAACCTCCACCCTTTTTAGTAGTTTCTATTTCCTAAACTATGGAGAGCAACCTATTATAATCTCCTTATGTTTTATAGGCAGAACCTTCAACTATTCTTATCTCTAGGTTTCCCAAAACCTCTTTTTAAAACCTTTGAATTCTACTCTTGGTAGGGATCCCAAGGACTCTTACCTTATTCAAACTCCAACCTTTCAAAATTTCCCATCCTTACCTCAAGCTAAGCTTGATGGTAACCCTAGTAGTAGTTGATTTGTTTGTAAGATGAGTTGCCTTGATCTGTTGTTTGACTTGTTTTCTTAGGAAGTAGTATGATCCACTCTAGTATCACGTCACTAGGATCAACATAATTTAAACTCACCAAACCCTAAGCAAGAATACAATCTGGATCTGATCCCTAGCTACTAAGTAATCATCTAAAACCCTTAACCAGATCAGCTATGAAGTGATCTAATTCAAGAAGCTTCCAAGTCAATGAAGACCAATATCAAGAATGGATCCTTTCTACTCCCTCTACACTTCAACATCATCCACTTGATGATGCTTTGGTACCTTGCATCCCATCAAAATCATCACCACCCACATTCTAGTCAAAAACCATAAATCTGCTAAATTTGGCCAAGTCTGGAATCTGCTCCAACATCACCTTTTTGAATACCTCTCTTTCTCAACGCTTGTGCATTTCTGGAAATGCACTTGAACCATCTTGTAAAACATCCTAAGTAATACCAAGGCCCACTCTTTCCCTTGGTTATATCATCCTCCCACCCACTTGTTCTTGATGGTTTTGCATGCAAGAAATTAACCTTTCTTGCAAATCTTATCATCATGCCTACTTTGACAGAAGCTCACACCATCATCCAACCTTCTATGGACCAACTATTTGCATGGTTGTAATATACTTATATAGGTATATCAATACCTACTTCACTTGTTCCAATTGGATCTTGGTACTTCTTAAACCCACATGGTTTTGAAGGTTATCTGATAATCTGCTTTGGTAGGCTTATTTTATTCAAAGTTTCAAATCAATTCTTGGAGAACCCAAGAATGATCAAGTTCAAACCTCTATACCATGGTGATATAAATCACTTGTTCTATCCATACATCTAGCCCATGCCCCAAGGGGAGCTCTAAGCTCCAAGATCCAGCAAGGTTTTGTTGGTACGACAACAACTTTACCCCAGATCCCTTTTTCCTTGTTTTCCACCAAAATCACCTTGAATTCTCAAATCCCAAGGTTGAAAATGCTTGATACAACTTTTCTACATCATCTACCTTGATCATCAAGATTTATCAAATTTTATCCATATTTATTATGGACCAAATCTATTTAATTCCTTTAATAGACAAAATCTCCAAAACTCCTTTCCTAATGGAAAGTTTGGTTTTTGCCAAAACACTTCTACAACCTTTTGCTCAATTGAGGTCCATATATAATACCATACATTCCCATCTTGAAAATAAATATTTTTGAGATCCTTTATTATTCCTTTTTGCCCTTTTTCTCAGATGGAAAAAATGGAATAATAATTGTTTTAAATACTTTTAATCCCCAATAAATCTTGGGAAAAATCACCATAGTGTGAATTCATATTTATGACCATGTCACACCAAAAACAAACCTTGTAAAATGTAAAAATATCAAAAGAGCTTCTAGAAACCATTTCTGCTCTATTTGAATAAATGATTTCAAGTGGACTAAAAAATTATTGGAAAAATCTCAAATAATTCCTAGAGAGGTATCTTGACCTCATCTTTCTACCAGTACCCTTGTCTCATCTTATCCATGTAAAATTAATTGATTCTCTTCATGAGCATCCCCATGATCAAAGTTGACATTAATCAAATCCATGAGCTAAATCAAATCAAAACCTCATCAAAATATCTCCATCAACTTCCACCAGCACCAGCACACCCCCTGGTTGAGATACACTATAGCTAGGGCACTGTAGCCCCTCCTCCATTTGTCTCTAGTGATTGTAAACAAGGCAAGGAGGAGAGACACCCATATCTTGCGAAAGTCCCTTAAAAGCTCTTGCAATAGCATCACCACTCCCTCTCTGTCTCCTTCACGACCACAGGGCCCTCTCCACCGCCTAGCTTAGCCAATGAGCAAATCATGGACCAGCCCTAGACCTTTGTGCACTTGGTGCACCATACACCCTCCCCCTCTAGTTAAATAGGGAATAGGCTCCCCTGCCTCTTCTTCGGCCCTCATTTCACTTCTCTCCCCATAACTCACCTCCCCCGAGCTCCCCATCCTTTCCTTCCCTCTCCTCTCGCCACAAGAAGAAGAACCACCATTTTTTAGCTCGAGCTCGAGGTGCCTTCTCCCTTTCTCCCCTCCACTTGCATGTGGCCTTCCCGTACTCACATCCCCCGGATCTACCATCCCCTAACTCTAGAGCCCCTCGCATCCACTATCTCGCCTAGGAGAAGAAGATCTCTCCCTCTCTCGATGCTTCCTCAAGAATCGAGCATGGTGCTCTCCCCTCTGCCCCTACCTCTCAGCATGTCACCATGCTATGATCCCCCATTTCCCCTGCATCTAATCCCCCTCTATTTTATGCCCAGATTTTGCTCTGCATGCATCGCCGCCAAGCTCCGGCGAGGATCTCTCGGTCACCATCGCGCTAGGCACCTCCAGTCGTGGAAACCAGCCTTGCCGCCCCTCTATGGGATCGGCACCGACCGCCGTGTCGCCACCACGTCTTCCCCGCCACGGCACGACCTCAGGTAAGCCTCCCAGGTGCCTCCGAGCCGCCCTAGGGTTTCGTCCCCTGTGCCCGTGGCGCGAGGAGGGAGACGACCCCAGGGCCATCGATCTCTTTCTAATCGGGCGGCCCTGGATGCTCCATACCCCTTCGATGCCCCGTTGAGGTTGACGCTGGGCCCCGCTAGGCCGGGATGCAAACCTAGCTCCCGCGTGTTGCCCCTTGCACCGTGGGCTGAAATCCCTCCGACCGGCACAGTAACCCCTAGATCCCAGTGATAACCCACAGGTATAGGGGGTGTATCGCATTATTTTTGACAAGTAAGAGTGTCGAACCCAACGAGGAGCAGAAGGTGCTGGCTAGTGGTATGGATCAGGAATTCTCTGCAAGTACTTAGCAAACGGATTTTAGGGGTTTTTGATAATGTAAGTAAAAAAATGCGAGTAAATAAAAGACAAAGAGAATAAATGCAGCGAGTGGCCCAATCCTTTATGCAGCAAAGGACAAGACGGTTGTATTACTTAAGATGACCAAACGTTCTCGAGGACACATGGGAATATCGTCAAGTGCTTTTGCTTCATATAGTTGATTAATCTTCTTTAGCTTGCTAAGTGTTGTGTGGGTGAACCTGTGCTAATGTACCGACCTTCCTAGGACTAATACATACTTGTTATTAAACCCCTTGCAAACATCCCTAAGTACAAGAAAGTAATTAAGGTAGAAACCTAACCACATCTTTAAACTCTAAGACCCTAACATCCCTTGTGCAATGGTTTCCTAACGGGGGTTTAGGTTTCTGTCACTCCAGCAACCCCTACGATTAGTAGCCAAATACACAATGCATTCCCCTAGGCCCATATAGGTGAAGTGTCATGTAGTCGACGTTCACATGACACCACTAGAAGAAGTACACCACAACTTAAATATCAAACTATTGAATCTTTCTCAACACAACTCCACTACTAACAACATGACTTCTCCCATGTCCTCAAGAACAAAACGAACTACTCACAAGACATCATATGGATCATGATGAGAGATGGAATAATGATGTATAACAATCTGAACATAAACAATAATTTAATGGTTGCACTCAATAGCATCAACTACAAAGAGTAATCAACACCGGGAAAGTTTCCCCTAAGAACTATGCAAGATTCAACCCAATTGTTACAGCGAGATGATGGTGGTGATGATGGTGCTGGTGGAGATGATGGTGGTGACGATGATGATGATCCCGATGAAGTCCAGCTTGATGGTGGTGTTGATGGCGATGATCTCCCCTCTTTGGGAAGGAATTCCCCTGGCAGAATTCTGTCTACCGGAGAGATCTTTCTCTCTCGGTGTTTTCTGCCCCGTAGAGGCGGCGGAATCTTTCTGTGGTCGCTCCTCGAGTCTTATGGTTTTGGGAGGATAATATACGCCAGAGGGGAGAGCCAGGGTTGGATTAGGGCGGCCACACCACCTGGTGGCGCGGCCCAGGGTGGCTCGCGCCAGGGGGTGGTGTGGGCCCCCTGTGGCCCATCTCCACTCCTCCTTCTGGCTTTCTTCATCTTCTGCAAAAATAGGATTTTCCATGTATTTTCCATGTATTTTCCTAGATTTTCTGATCTTCGCGAATTTCGCCTCCAAACAGCCCCTTTTCCATTAGAATCCTGACTCCAGCGGTCCATGCTCCAAAAGTCATCAACCATGCAAAAACAGACGAAATAACATAAGTATCATCTCTTAATATGAAATATATCAATGAATAATAGTAAATTATGATATAGAATAGTGATGCAAAATGGACGTATCAACTCCCCCCAAGCTTAGACTTCGCTTGTCCCCAAGCGAAATTGAGCTCAATAAACTTGACCTAAAATTTATGGAGTGAAGAGTCGATAAAAGAATATAGACAAGAAGCATCACATTCATAAATACATAGATCACAATAGAAGACAACTCACTATTATATAACTTAACTTGCAATTGGTAAAGGAAACACAAATAAAGATACATAAAGTAAATCATAGTTGGTAATGGAAAACTTAGCTGTAGGTCGAAGAATAGTTGACAATTTGCAGGAGTTCACAAATAACTGGTTTTCAATGATAGCTTTCAAAGAAGTAAACACCAAGATAAGAGCAAAGTGCAAAACAAGGAACATAAGAAACATGATTGAATAAATCATCATATGCATGAATGAAACACAACAACTCAAAATACTTGCTGAGATAGAAGGGAATAGGTTTACTGACTCAACTGAAAATTAGAAGAAAGGCCCTTTGTAGAGGGAAGCAGGGATTTCAAGTTTCCTAAAGATCTTCCAAAAATTATGATACTTATTAGCTTTCAGCTCTCATTGCCCTATCATAGGCATCTGTTGGTGATTAAGGTTAAAGTGACACAACTAAGAGGATATGCTTGACAAGTTATAAATTGAAGTCCCATGCCCCTTACTTACGAAGACCGAACCTCATGCTACTCAACTTTAGTCATGAGTAAGCTCTTGTCATTCTAAATACAGGTGTATCATAGAGAACCGCCAATGGGGTACCCCTTGCACATGACACAGGAGCTATCCCATAATCAAAATGACAAGGCAAGCAGACGATGGGCATCTGGGCGATCTTTTTATTTTCTATTTACATAGGTTTTTATTGAGGATGCTTCATAGAATGCTCATTATAGTTATGCTGCAAGTTTCCACCATGATTAGGCATGGCTTAGGCAAGCGGCCTAGGCGTTTCTCTAACACACATACAAACTCCATGATCTTACAAGTTCCACTTTTATTTCACACCGCCGGGATCCATAAGCAAAAGAACCATGATATCAGCGGGGTACAATGTACAAGTGCAATGTTGAAAGCGTTCCCCATGATACATGGTTCTGATAACTTCAACTCATAAAGCGCAAGCATATACGCGACAAAGATGGACCCAATGGTTCAAGTTTATTAAATGCAAGAAAGTAAAGTGTGCCATCAAGTTTGTGAGAGCTTTAATCACTAATTTTCACATAACAAGTTTAATTTGGAAGGTATATAAAAACATGAATTTACTTGGGATAGCAATAATGCTAATAGGTAGGTATGTTGGACACAAATGGCATAGGTTTGGGTTTAAGGAATGGATGCACGAGAAGAATTCCCTCTCAGTACAGGTTTTTGGCTAGCAAGGCTAGGTAGCAAGTATAAGAGTTGAAGGAAACAAACAAACATACAAGCAATAAAAACAAACATGCAATTTTCCTTGGAAGCACAAAAGATCTTAACTAGAGAATACTAAGCTTATGGGAAAATCAAGAAAGAAAGATAATGAAATTATATTTCTTTAGAGTACTTTTATCTTTTCATTCAACTCTCAAAAATAGTGTTGCTACTGACTGGGCCAGGTTTGCTAGAACCAACTAAATTAACTCAATGATCCCAAAGTGATACCAATACTAACAATAAGATCATTCATATAACCTTGAATTGAAAACTAATATAAGATATGCAAAAGAGTAAATGATTGAACTTCTCATTAATATTCCATAATGGCAAATCACACCAAGGGATACATATCTAACAAGAGAGGGGACACTTCCATAATGCAAACCATCCTACACGATAACTTCTCTATTCATGATATGACTCTACTAAAAAGGTAAAAATATAGAAGGTAGTGATATGATACCGCGACACTCCCCCAAGCTTGGAACAAACCAAGGGGATGCCAAAACCTGATGACGAATAACTCCATCGGTGGTGGTGGTGCTCTCCAAGTTGGCACAAGGAAATCTTCTAGTATCTTGCGAAGCCTGTTATTCTCTTCTTGAAGCATATCCACTTTCCTCCTCAAGGCTCGGTACTTGTCGCATAACTCATCCGTTACTCGTAGAGCTTCCACTACTGCAGAGCAGGAATTGAGATCTGGAGGTATCAGCCCCTTCATGCCCGCTGTCATGTCTTTTACTTCCTCTCTGACGTTCTGATCCATGTCTTCGCACCTAGTCATGATCCTTTCTTGTTTCATCCGTCCCACGAGAGTCTCCTGCTCAAGATTGGGATGAAGCTCGCGACGGTGTTGCGGCTCGTAATCCTTTGAAGATGAACCCCTGAATGACATCTGAACAAAACATATCAAAACAAAAACACGACGAGACCACAATATACGAACCTCGGGGGATCCGGGGGATTATATATTACGGAGTTTTACAACAAAAGGAAGGTACTGGGAGAAAACGGGTCGGAGACGGAGACCGAGGTGGCCACACCACCTGGTGGCGTGGCCAGGGTGGGCCCGCACCACAGGGTCGTGTGAGCCACCCTGGCTCCGTTTCCGTCCCTCTTTCGCTTCGTAGCTTTCCTGGTTGAATAAAAACTGCAAAAAATAACTGGACAGATCTTTCGCGGAACTTTTCTTACCAGAACTGTTACCTATTCGAAAACGGACTCTGCAGGTCTCTGAATTTGGTATTTAGTAGATTCTTCCAGGGTCACCACTTGAATAACATCAATATTTTCTTCTTCATACACACATTGCTTGAGTCATGAAACCTTTCTCTTTCTTATGACACCATTTTCTCCACTAACCTGGAAATTTCTTTCACACAAAACTTCACACAGTTCTCATTAGCAACATTAGTATAAGTGAAGTAATAAAACCTCTTAGGTCCAATTTCAACTAAAATCCATCAAAACATAAGCTACTGTAGCAACTCCTTCCGAAAACCCAAAAAGAATTCAAAAAGGAAATCGATTTAAAGAAGCAAATGCAGGAATGGTCAAAATCTGTCAAAACAGACTAGCAAGCAAAGATCAATTTTTTCGTAAATCTTCTGTTGCTCAAATCAAAAAGTGCAAAACTAAAGAAAGTTAAATAACAACCTGGGTCAGAAGCACAAACAATTACAGCTCAAACCGACATACAGCGATCTCTCACGAATTTTTACGGTGAAGCACAAAAATCTGTTTCGGGACAACAACTTCCCCAAATATTACTTCTCTCTCATTAGGGGTTGATCTTGACACAAAAACCAAACAAAACGGATATGGAGAGGTTATTACCGAAGTAATAACTTCCGAGACTCAAACAAACAAAAGCAAACTGAAAGCAAGAATAAATTGGGTTGTCTCCCAAAAAGCTCTTTCTTTATAGCCATTAAGATGGGTATATAATAATTTTGATGATGCTCACATAAGAATACAAATTGAAGTGAAAGAGAGAATTAAGAAGAAAAAATACACATGTTTAAGTCTAACCCACTTCCTATGCAAGGGAATTTTGTAAACAAACAAGTTGTTGAAACCAGAGGATACAAGCATAGGAAGGCAAAACAAGCGCAACATAAAGACTTTAAGCATAAAACGAGGAAACTTCATATTATTGAAATGCATAAGAACACTCTTCCCTCTCTCATAATAACTTCATAAACTTAACAATATAACTATCACAAGGACCATCGTAGCAATGATCACTTATTCTAACAGAAAACACAGGAACACTAGCTCTCTTAACACTACTTTGTGAAACAATATTAGAGGTATCCTTACAGAGGATAGTGTGTTCCTCTTCTACATATTTAGTGACAAAGTCTTTCACATTTGCTATTATAGGTTCATCATCCGTTTGTTTAGCAACTTCAACATTTTTATTTGTACTTTCATTAACCATACTGGTTATCATAGAATGTTCCTTTATCTTAACTGGGAAAGGCATTTTCTCAATGTAAGATTCAGGTAAAACATGATTAGTAGTATAAACTTCAGTATTTCTTGCAGGAACACACTTAGCAGCATCTTTATAAGGTTCATGATACTTATTCCACTTCTTTTTAGGCACTTCAATATAGGAAGCAAAATCCTTAAAATAAGTTGCAATAGCTTGAGAGTCTAGACCATAAGCATTTTTAATATTTTGAAAGTCATCAGTTCCCATAAAAGATTCAATGCATTCATAATCATAATTTATACCTGACTTTCTTCCTTTGTCATTCTCCCATGCTTCAGCATTATCTTGAATACGGTCCAGACGATCCCATTTAGCTTCTTCTTCCATGTGAGTGAATGATCTAGCACAAGAAGAATCCAATAGATCCTTATCATGAAGAGAAAGCCTTGCATAAAAGTTATTGATAATAATATTGTTGGGGAGCTCATGAATGGGACATTTGAGCATTAGTAACTTCAATCTACCCCAAGCTTGAGGTGTACTCTCTCCATCAAGAGGCCAAAAGTTGTACATTTGATTCCGATCTTTATGAAACTCACTAGGAGGATAAAACTTTGAATAAAAGAGAGGTACTATTTCCGCCCATTCAAGAGCTTGACCATTCTTCAGTAGCTTATACCATTCCTTAGCTCTTCCTTTTAGTGATAATGAGAATAACTTATTCTTAACTTGATCTGTAGTAATACCTGCACACTTGAACAACCCGCATAATTTGTGTATAAAGAGCAAATGATCACCGGGATGGACAGTTCCATCCCCAACATAGTAGTTATCCATAACACGATCAATAATTATTGTAGGTATTTTAAAAGCATCATTCTCAGCAGGCGGTGGTTCATCTACTACCTTAGTAGTGGTAGTAGCATTACGAAATAAGAAACTCAGCGAATTATCCATATTGAAAATAAAGCAACTAACAGAAATAAACAACACTCACAGTAGAAGTTTCCTTTACCAGTTCCACTATCCAATAGCGCTTCACTCCCCGGCAACGGCGCCATAAAATAGTCTTGATGACCCACAAGTATAGGGGGTGTATCACAGTATTTTCGATAAGTAAGAGTGTCGAACCCAACGAGGAGCAGAAGGTGATGGCTAGTGGTATGGATCAGGAATTCTCTACAAATACTTAGCAAACAGATTTTTAGGACTTTTTGATAATGCAAGTAAATAAAGTACTAGTAAATAAAAGACAAATATAATAAATGCAGCGAGTGGCCCAATCCTTTATGCAGCAAAGGACAAGCCGGTTGTATTACTTAAGATGACCAAACGTTCTCGAGGACACATGGGAATATCGTCAAGTGCTTTCGCTTCATATAGTTGATTAATCTTCTTTAGCTTGCTAAGTGTTGTGTGCGTGAACCTGTGCTAATGTACCGACCTTCCTAGGACTAATACATACTTGTGATTAAACCCCTTGAAAACATCCGTAAGTACAAGAAATGAATTAAGGTAAAAACCTAACCACAGCTTTAAACTCTAAGACCCTTACGTCCCTTGTGCAATGGTTTCCTAATGGGGGTTCAGGTTTTTGTCACTCCGGCAATCCCTACGATTAGTAGCCAAATACACAATGCATTCCCCTAGGCCCATATAGGTGAAGTGTCATGTAGTCGTCGTTCACATGACACCACTAGAAGAAGTACACCACAACTTAAATATCAAACTATTGAATCTTTATCAACACAACTTAAATATCAAACTATTGAATCTTTCTCAACACAACTCCACTACTAACAACATGACTTCTCCCATGTCCTCAAGAACAAAACGAACTACTAAAAATACATCATATGGATCATGATCAGAGATGGAATAATGATGTATAACAATCTGAACATAAACAATAATTCAATGGTTCCACTCAATAGCATCAACTACAAAGAGTAATCGACACCAGGAAATTTTCCCCTAAGAACTATGCAAGATTCAACCCAATTGTTATAGCGAGATGATGGTGGTGATGATGGTGCTAGTGGAGATGATGGTGGTGGTGATGATGATGATCCCGATGAAGTCTAGCTTGATGGTGGTGTTGATGGCGACGATCTCCCCTCTCTGGGAAGGAATTCCCCTGGCAGAATTCTATCTGCCGGAGAGATCTTTCTCTCTCTGTGTTCTCCGCCCCACAGAGGCGGCGGAATCTTTCTATGGTCGCTCCCCGAGTCTTAGGGTTTCGAGAGGATAATATACGCCAGCGGGGAGAGCCAGGGGTGGACCAGGGCGGCCACACCAGCTAGTGGCGCGGCCTAGGGTGGCCCGCGCCAGGGGGTGGTTTTGGCCCCCTGTGGCCCATCTCCACTTCTCTTTCTGGCTTTCTTCATCTTCTGCAAAAATAGGATTTTCCATGTATTTTCCTAGATTTTCTGATCTTCGCGAATTTCGCCTCCAAACAGCCCCTTTTCCATTAGAATCCTGACTCCAGCGGTCCATGCTCCAAAAGTCATCAACCATGCAAAAATAGATGAAATAACATAAGTATCATCTCTTAATATGAAATATATCAATGAATAACAGTAAATTATGATATAGAATAGTGATGCAAAATGGACGTATCACCCAGCCTAGCCCATGCCCTTTTAATCATTTTTTCAGATCTAGAAATTATGGCTTTTGGTTTAAATCCTTTTGAAAATGAAATCCCACACAAAATGCCCAAATATTAATTTTGGTATATACCCACATGTCTCCCTCAACACTCAGTACAGGGAGTGAACCAAATCCTTGTGTAGTTTAACCTTAGTAGAAATAATACCAAAAGGTGTCATTTCTAGTATTTACTCCTTTCTAGGAATTTTGTAAACCCAGATAGAATAAATCCAAGTGTAGCTGGTAGCTATTCATTTTTCCCATCTAGGACCATTGATCCCATATCCACTTGAGTTATATTTTGCTTGTGTCAAAAATAACAAACCAGAGCAGATCTGCCTTATAGAAATTCCCTAGACCAAACCTTGAGTCCAATTGACCCAATTCCAACTCTCCTGGATGAGCTACATCCATATCTATCAAACCCTAGGAGAACCTGATTTATTGAGCCATTATTTAGTTTTGGTGATTTAACTATCTCTGTCCACGGTTGATTCAATAATAAAATCACTACAGGAGTTTTGTAACTCCAAATGAAGCGATTGAAATTTCTATAGAAAGCTATCCTAATACCTACAATGTTTCCTTGGATTCAACTCAAAAGCTTCTGTAGATTTAATTTGGTGAAAAAGACAAAACAGCTCCAGAACTGTCTTTGGGAATTTCCCGAGGGCATTCTGGTAATTATTTTGGAATGATTCCAACTCATAGTTATTGAGTACATCAAACCCTACAAAATTGTCCAAGGAAATAATTTTTGGATCTCCATAAATTTTCTGGTAAATTATTTCCTAAAACTAGAAGTTATTTCACTAGGAAACTCATAAGTATTTCAAGAAAAGTGATAAAATAGTAAAACCACTTGTGTTGGTCTCATTTTATCAACTCCTATCTGTTGGTATCATTTTTACACATTGGTATCATACAGAATAGGTCCTTGACTATAAATCCCAAGGAATATTCCTCCCTGCCTGCAAGGCCATCTCCACCTTCTAAATCCAATCCTCTAAAAACCTACTAAACTATAAACTTGTATTGTTCATTGCTTGCTATATGTATTGATGCTTGTATTCCTTGTGTTGATTGTGCTCTTGCTTGTTTGCATGTGTGCTCCCTGACGACGATAGTTGCAATTATCTCAGAGATCAGAATAAGATGGTTATTATTGTATATTATTGGGTATTCTAAGAAGAAGTCTAGGGACAATTATGCCATATTGCTTATCACAGGCAAGCCACCTTCTTGCTCATAAACCTTGTCCTACTATTTTACTTATGCATGTTTTACCTACTGTTGTGAAAGCTGCCTTGTCTTATTATATGATGATCTATATCTGGTAGTGCCTTGGCTCCTTCAACCCATTACACCATTGTACTGCTAAGTACAACCCCCTTGATGACAGCTACTGGCCCCTAGTAAAATAGATGGTACATAACACCATAACCCCTTGGAGACCCCATTTTGCCAAAGCCAAACTAGAGGATAGGAAAACCCCGGGGAAAAGTTTTACTGAATGTTTTATGAGAAAACCTTGGTGAGGTGAGACCTCCCAATAGTTGTTGAGAAAGAAAAAGGTTTTTGTGAGGATGGAGGAAAACCGGAGGAAAAAGGTTTACGAAAACGCACCCGGTTCTTTGTAGTTTGCTAGAACAATTAACCCGTGCAACCACATTACCTTGAAGTGGGACATGGCTAGATTTGAAGATTGTTTATTTTGGTGTAAGCTACCTCACAACAACTATAGGGGATGCAAATTCCCGGAGGGTGGGCCTTCTCTGGACAACGGTCCATGTAAAACATCGATCGGGAGAAGGAACGAAGGGTCTACGGACCTCCACGCGTTACTATGAGCCCCTCATTGAAAGCGCACACTCGTGAAGTGGAAAAAGCGCTCTGGTTGGCTTGGGAACTATATAGGGCATCCTGGTGTTGAGGGGATAACACTCATAGGGTAGGCACTTATACTAGAGTGGGATTTCGGAGAGTCTTCGTTGGTTACCCAACCCACGATCAGTGTAGATTAGGGTAGAGTAGCCGGATGGTGTGGATAAAGTGTACAACCTCTACAGAGTGTAAATCTATTCGAATAGCCGTGTCCACGGTCATGGACAGTTGGGAAGGTTGCTGTAGAGCGGTGCTGGTTTTGTTTTCAAGAAGGATTTCGGAAAAGCAAAGGCTTTGAAAATGTTTTGACTATGGGATGGTCATAAAGGAGAAAGGTTTTGACCATGGGATAGTCGGAAGGGGGAGAAAGGAGTTTGGTCCTGGGACGACCTAAAGATGGGACAAATGGGTAACCCAGTCCTAATGTTTTCCAAAACATTTCAAAAAGGTTTCCAAAATGTTTACAAAAGTTTTCAACAAAGATATGTAGATGCTATATCTACCAAAGAAACTATTTGTTAAAAGAACCTCTCTTGGAGCCCTCCTACCACCACAGCCATATTGCATATCCTCTTGATTTTATTAAGGTGGTTTGCGAGTACATTCAAAGTAGTCACTGGCATTGTCCTTGGCTATTAACTTCGTCAGATATGAAGAAGAAGGTGGTGTTGGCGACTATGCGAGCTAGGACGTTCTCCTAGTCAGTTGCCTATAGGTTAAGGCATGGCTCGGGCTCTACGCTTAAGGATTTTCCGCTGATGTTGCTGATGTAGCCGTAATGGCAAATTAAGGTATGACTTGTATCCGAGTAATTAATGGATGTTTACTTTGATACTTGTCGGTTATGTGCCACGACTAACTGATCATGGGATCGTGGTTGTATTCATAATAGGGATTCTCGGAGGATTAATCTGGGGGCCCCATAGGAAAGCTATCAACTCCTCCTGAAATATCTTATGTTGATCATTCTAGCAATTTTGTTCGTCATCAAGAAACATATGATCAGAATATTGAAAGGGAGATAATGGAGAACTCTCATAAGATAAACGTCCTTCATAAAAGAGTAGGATCTTGTGTTGACTCTCTTAACATGACTATTAAGAATTGCAAAATGATAAATAATCAAGTTGAACAAACGACTTCTCTTCAAAATAAGTTATATGAAAAGCTTCTTAATGAGAAGAAGCAAATTTGTGGAGTTAATACAAGGGGAGGCTCTAGCACTCAGGATCCTGATTATCATGATGGACATCCAAAAAGGAAAGAGAAAGATGCTCTTAAGGAGAAGTCAATTGCAGGAAAATCTCCCAATGAAAATGAAGATAATGTGAATTCTAAATATCAAGAAAATGATGTATCTCTCTCTGATGCTGAAACTGAGGACAATAATAATGAAGAAGATGATGTGGAAATATGCCAACCAAATGAAGAATCACAAGAAGAGGAGAATAATGAAGAATATGAGACTATTATAAGTGAGGACCCTCAATCATCAAGGGACAAAAATAAGAAGAAGAAACCTCCACCACAACCAAAAGGTAAAGAATGGGATCCATCAATACAAAGACCTATACCATATCCCAAGAGGTAATGAAAACTTTGGATGATCCAAGGTTTGAGAAGTTTATTGAATTGATAAAAAAATTATACTTGCAAATTCCCTTAGTTGATGCTATTAAAGTATGTCCATATTCCAAATATATGAAAGATATTGTCACTAATAAAAGAAAGATACCAAATGAAACTATTACTGCCATGCTTGCTGACTATTCTTTTAAGGGAAAACTACCTAAAAAGAGAGGGGAACCAAGTATTCCAACTATTCCCTGCACCATTAAATATACTCATGTGAAATATGCCTTACATGATCTTGGAGCTGGAGTAAGCGTCATGCCTTTCTCACTTTATAAGAAACTTAATTTAAACAAGTTGGTACCTAATAAAGTTTCACTTCAAATGGCTGATAAATCTACCCTTATTCCTATCAGTATATTAAGGATGTTCCTATTATGATTGCTAATGTGCAGATCCCCACAGACTTTGTTATATTAGATATGCATGAAGATGATAACTTATCTATTATTCTTCGTAGACCTTTTCTAAATACTACAGGGGCTGTGATTAATTGTAATGAAAGCAAGGTAACATTTAATGTGAAAGGGAAGGAGCACACTATATATTTTCCAAAGAAGAATTCTATTGAGTTACCCAAGAGAAGTGTTAATGCCATTGAACCAAGAGTTCTTATAATTGGAAGTTTTGAGATTCATATCCCTCCTCCTAAGCCTAAGTATGAAATAATAATGGTTGGAACAATTCCAATCCATTATGAGGTACCTTGAACTCCTTCTGCTTAAAAACAATAAAGACCATTGCTTTTATCCTTATCATAGTATTAATGAGACTTGACCAACCTCATTTTTAACATGATAATGATGGGATGGTGATCACCATTTAAGTTATTTTTCAAAGAGTATTATAGTTTAATTGAATTCCATCATTTAAATTTAGTTACTTCAAATTATTTTATGTCTATTTTTGACGATTTTTGAGTTCAGGAAAGTTTACACAGAAAATATTTTCCAAAAATTACGAAAAAAATTCCCAGGTCATTTTTCTGCATATAGGATCCACCCTGCTGAAGCACATGGTGAGAAAACAAACACGGGCTACGAAAGACCAAGTGGCGCACCCAGTAGGGGTGGGCGTGCCCCTGCCCTTGTGGGCCCTCCAGGAGGATTTAGGTGGCCTCCAACCTCCTAGGTTCTTCATTTCCTCTCAGAACCCGACGAGGTACCACTCGAAAAAAATCATCTACTCCCTTGCTGCCCATTTCTCGATCTCCAAGTTTTGGCAGCCATTTTCAAATTCCTTTGGAGGGATTACTCATTGGTATGTGAGTCCTCCACTCATCCAAGTTATTTTTGGTATAGTGCTTTATATTGTGAGAAAATGTTGCTCTTGGTGATACATCTCATGCATGAAAATCCATGGTTTTGAAGCTTTCTAGTGGAAATGATTTATAGTAATGCTTGGTAGAAATGTTTTGCGGTATCTCTAAATGCTTATAACTTGATACATCTAATTGTTTAGTGATTTTTATTCTTAGTGATGCAAAAGCCTCATTATGAGTTTGAGGCCAAGGAGAGGCTCAAGGGCCTTAACCAATTATGATGAAGAGCAAGAATGGGAAGATGAGATGATCTTTAAGGCGGAGGCCTTGAAGGTGAAGGCTACCAAATGGCCTGACCCCAATGTGCCGAAGGCATTGTCCATAGAGGAAGATTTTACTTATTTCTTGGAGAAAACGAGGTTGGAGGACATTGCAAGTCATCCAAAACCAACCTACTACGAGCTTAGTAGTGGATTCCTACCCACCTTCAGGTTTGTACAAACCAAAGGGAAGGTAAGTAGCATAGCTAAAGAAACTCCTAGCACTTTTGATGTGAGGTTTTTCGTGAAGGGTCAAAGGTTGATCATGCCCTTAAAGGAATTCTGTAATTCCATACATGTCCCTAATGAGGGAAAATGGGAAACTATTCCTACTGATTCAGATGAGAGCCTCCGTTCATTTTGGAGGAGTATAAGTGTAGATGTGCCTGAGGATATTCATAGAGGAAAGTTTACTCATATTCAGCACCCTGCATTAAGATATTTTGCATTGTTTCTTGTTAGAGGATTTCTTGCTAGGAAGAATTCAACGGGATGCACTGGCCCATAATTTATTTATTAAAATGTGCTAAGGAATGTGTAGCTCCTGAATACAACTTGGGTGTGATTATTTCTAGAACCTTGTCATATGATGTAAAACATAATAGCACCAAACCTCTTTAGGCTAGAGCAATTGACACATTAGTCTTTCAATACCTTAAGAATGAAAGGAAATTTTAATACATGGGAACTCCGGTTCTGGGACCATTATTTTGGATACTAACATGTTGGTTCACATGGGGATATTGAGGGAATATGGCAAGGGGCACATGATGTATCAATATATGGTTAATCGTGGTAGGTTGGAATCCACTTTTCTTCCTCGTATTGATTATTTTGACAGGTCAATAGGGACGTGGACAACCCCTATCAATGAGTATGAATGGGGCGAGGCAGCTGAATCATCTTCACCAGCAATATGGGAGGATTACCCTCAACCTAAAGCACATACCACATGGGGCGGCATGCCTGCAACACCCGATTATCACACCAGGAAAGGCTCATCTTCTCAATAGAAGAACGAGGACGCGTCGCCGTAGTGGCCATCATGGAAGAAGCAGCCACCATATTATGGAGATGGACAATACGGTTGGGGGAACGATCCTAACTATCCGGTCTACTAGCTTTCACCAAAGCTTAGGGGAGTATGATTTCCTCCCTTCCTTTTCATTGTATATGCCATGCTAGAACTATTTAATCTACGTGAGTTGTAGTTTCATTTTAGTAAAATCCAAAACCCAAAAAGATTTTATTTGTTTATGTAGTTAGCTTGCCATTAAGTTGATTTCTATTGTTGTCTAAAACTAAAAACAATAAAAAGATTTTCGTTTTTGAAATCGCACGTAGAGGGAGTTGCAGGAATTTGCATGATGTTGTTCACTGTTTTATTTTTCATTTTTATATGTAACTCCGATTAGGCTGAAATTTATACAAAAACTGTAACTTTACATCCCCCCCCCCCACACAAAAATTGGCAAAAATTCCTAGGATGTTTAGGTAGGGAAATATTGTGCTGCATCAGTGCAGTAATTTGTTGACAGATTTAAATTTTGAAAACTAAAAGTGGCTAGTTGACTTGTAAATGATCCCCAATTCAATGCTATGATAAAATGTGGATCACAATCACTATAAACCACCATGTTTATGAGAAGTGATTGATTGAAAAACTTGTAGTAATATTTTTTGAAATTGATAAAAATGAAGTTTGGAATGAACCAATCCATATCTATTTGCTTTATTTCAACATATATGAGCATATTGTGCAATTCAAGATGGGAGAGGAAGAACAACAATGATGAATCAATATGTATGAATTGATTGAGGAGGTGTGACTCCTTTGCTATACTTATGCATGCAGGTTAACATTAGAAAATTCTTGAGCAAAGTTTCATCAATACTTAGGGAAGTGGTAATGAATGGTTACTTTGTTTGTGTCCTTTTCGCTATATAATGAGGCAAATGAGATGTTATTAGGGTACATTATTTTAACTTGATTGCATGATAGTAGCTATGAAAAAAGTCTATGCATCCCATTTATGCTTGTTGATGTGGACGTGGCACATATTCAATGATGAATATTTATATTCTTATGTGTCTTTGAAATATGGAGGGCGAGGCTTATATGACAGTCCGGTCTTTCAAATTGTGAATATCATTATTGAATCATATGTTAGCGAGTTGATAGTATCTTTATTTGACAACTAAGCCTTTCTGCTAGCCTTTAAACAAACTCCACCAACATGGACATCATTGTGTTGGTGGGCACCCATCCTTTAAACCCCTATCCTGAAAAAAATGAAATATCCCAATGAGTTGGCTCTTCTATGAAAGAAAACGGGCTGAAACTAAGAAGTACCCACCAAGAAAGGCAAACAATCAAGAGATGCTTATTCGTTCAAATGCTTATAATCAAAAACATTAATGCACTATGGATACAAAAATCCATTCAAAGCTGAATGAAAAAGACTTGCAAGCCCAAAAAGTGGCAACCAAACTCCTACCACTCATGCAAAGGTGCAGGAAACATACCCAAAAAAGAACCTATCCTATTCGAGACCACCTATTGTTAACTAAAGATACTAGCTACTTACTCATGTATGGGTCTTATATGAGTGTTTAAACGTTGAAAGCCTGGAAGGATACAACATCCCCAAAGTATTTAGTTCACAATGGAAGCATGATGAATTACTTGTCAATAATTGAAAGAATCAAAGGCCTCAAAACCCTTACAAATGATTCAACCAAATGCGATGTGAGAACTTTGTTCGTTGCCACTATTAGGTAATCATGCTCAAGTAGTGTTGCCATATATTATCTCCTTTGTACCATGTATGATCATTTGTACACCAGCATAGTAAGCTCTCATTATTACTTTGCTCTTCATTGATAAAGCTATGTTTCAAATATTTGCCATGTTAAAGTGTTATGCATGAATAAAGCGAAGTTCTTGTCAAAGTATTTTATCGCTTCTACACTATGTTTAAGTTGTTTGAGGACAAACAACGAGCTAAGATTTGGGGAGCTGATACATCCCAAATGTATCTACTTTTCCAAGTACTTTGCTCAATGATTTTATCCGGAATCTTCCCATACTTGGATAAAACTATTGAATCTAACGTTGTTTTTAGCAAAAGTCTTTTTTCTGTCAATTTTTGCAGGAAATAAAATCGAGGAAAAATACCACGTTAGTTTTCACCAAATAATGAAGCCTAGGGCCTTGGAATCAAGCAAATGGAGCCACGAAGCCCAAAAGGGACCAGGTGGCGCACCAAGTAAGGGTGGGCGCGCCACCCAGGCCCTTTTGGCCGTGGAGTGTCACCTTAGCCTCTGCTTTGGCGTACCATCTTATATACTTGAACAACCTAGGTATCCAGGGGCACATGGCATTTCGCGAAACAGAGTGCTGCCAGAGCCACGATCTTTGTTTCGGGGGTCAGATTGGTCCTGCTCCACCCCGGGGAGTGGGATTTCGAGGTCTTCTCCACCACCATCATCATCAACATCATCACCAATGACCATGAGTTCATCCCCTATCATCATGTGTGAATAGTTCCCTGTGGGCATGTGAGTTGGATGGGGATTGGATGGGATCCATCATGTAATCATCCATATGTATCGAGATTTTAGGTGTTTGTCTTGTAGACATTCTTGTATGAGTGTTGGTACACTTCTGCTATGTTTAATCCTTGTTGCTAGGGCCCGAGTGACATGATTTCAGTACTAAACTTTTATTGCCCTATCATATATTTGATTTTGGTATGTATTTGCAAAGTGTATTACCTCTTATTATGTTGAACCTACGAACCCTAAAGTGACAATTAGGGAAAACAATGGGAATATGAGATAGTTTGAGGATATTATGTGTTCCTGAAGTTTTAATTCTTTGTTCCGGTCTATCTGAAAAAGTAGAACTTAATTGCATGTAGTACCAAGTTGGCCCCAGTGAAATGGGTAGGTAGGACAAAATATATTATGCAAACTCACATGAATGATTACGTTTGGAGCACACACCTACACACAACTGAGTTAGAGATAAATGCCATGATAATAGGATACATTATATGATGGATATCATTCATGCAACACCCCGCTATCACCTCATGCCTGCATTTTAGCCACTAAAAGTTTCACAACAATACTTCCTGTGACAACTGGAAATCTGCTGCTTCATCTACTACTTTGTTTTACTGCTTTGAATCAACTTCCATAAATCACCACTTTCTTTGCAAGTTTATTGATATATATGTGTGATTGAGAGTGACGTCTTAGTTGTTAAAGTCTTATTGATATTCTTGTGTTCCCCTTGAGTCGAACTATAAATTTGGGTAATACTTCCTATCGAAGATTTCGGCAATCCCCTATACTTGTGGGCATCAAGTACCCAAATTTCATGGAACTAATAACTCCTATGGCCTATGAATGATAGTTCATCTTAGATTTTGGATACAAGTTGGGTAGACATTTGTAGCATTGCTACGGTGTGCAACATTTTAATTCCATGAGCCCAAGTACTTGAGCAAAACAAACTATTGTCAAGATATTAGCAGAAATTGTTTGATTCTTATGAAAGTCTTGGCATCACCTCACCACTGATTGAAGTCTTGAAAAACAAGGAGAGGATGGGTTGTTGGAAAGCCATGAATTTCGAAGCGGGTGTTAAATGAAAAGCTCTAAGTTTATGCTTGTTTTGACATCTACTAGTGCGACCGTAATTTGACTAAAGCACCCATGCTTAAAACGATTTTACTCTCATAAAGAGAGGCACTAAAAGAATTCATTCGCAAGCCTAACCAAATTTTTGATAGTCTCCTTTTACTTTAAGAATTATTAGCTAGTGAGTTATATGTGTTTAGGAAGTGAACTTAAGTGCAATTGTTTAGATATATTATGTTCATGTTTAAGGTTGCAGGATTTGTGATGATGGAATATGATACAACCTTGAACATGTGAGTTTCCTCGATTGAATTCATTTCTCGCTATTATTCTTTATAGCTTTTTCACTTGAGGGCGAGTAACAGCAAAGTTTGGGGAAGTTTATAGCTCCAAACTTTAACACTTTTTTATCAAGGATTTTCCATTGGTTTTCACCAGGTTTTGTTGGTTTTGACCTTTAACTAATGATAAAATGACAACTTAGTGAAACCTTGATTTGTTGTATTGGTTATCAGGTGTTGAGCACTTATGGAAGATATGAGAGCATTTATGAGCTAATTACATTTAAATGAGAAAATCCCCAATTGAAGACCCTTTCATTTGAGGCGTCTAAAGCCTATAATGACCACTGGTACGGTTGGAGGCTGCCTGTACGGCCTGCCCATATGACCTTACTTCACCTCTGTTATATCAATACAAGAAACTTTCATGAAGGGAGGGAGACGAAATATGCACAAAGCCACCACAAACAGTCTTAGAGGAGAGGAGATCAGATTTGAAGAAGGAGAAGAACACCACATCATCAACTCCACCATCATTCCCACTTGTACTGAGATATACACACACACATATATATATAGAGAGAGAGATTCATACTTGTAAGATTAGGGTTTGAACCTCTATTCCACTATGGCTTGTACTTGATTTGATCTTCAACAGCATTGTGGCTTGCTACGGTAAAGTTGAGATGATTTCCATTTGCAATATGAATATGCCTTTGATATGTCATTCTCTCATGTATGAGTAAATCCCCATAGGTGTGGGAGATGTAGAGGATTAGTGAGATGTGTTGCGCCTCCTATATTTCCATCTATTTGTGATTGTTGTCGTGATTATTATATTGTGAGAATGACTACCTATGTTTGCCCAATTCTTGTTGTCCAATTTAAGGTCCCAGATAACTTGATCTCGCGATCTCATAGGTATGAACTTGTTTACTAGTGAATCGGCGACCTCCGAGTGACCCGACTGATATCAAAGAGGAGCTAGTATAACTTGAGGATAACAAGGAACCATCAAGTTTACAGCCTTGATCTGGTTAGAAGACCTCAATTGATGTGTGGACCATTACTGTGGTAACAGATAGACGGATCATTGGGATTGGGAGGAATCTACCAAGAGGGCTCCTAGTCGGTATATGGGTTGCTTGCCTACTCACGTATGAATAAGAAGTATCATAATCACTTATTCCATTTTTATCCATTTGGCACATTTACCATTACCATGAACCATTTCTCTCGGTGCCTAACTTCTCACCTATAGGAATATCGAACAATTTCTTTACTTTTACTTTTATGTTATTTACTTCCAGTTCCGTTCACTACTTAAATCTACTCCGACATTCACTCATATATTTCCACTCTCAACACTTGTAGTCAATTCACTCAAGACAACATGACACCTTGTGTCACACCCGGATTTTTAATCCCAGATGCCTGTTATGCCATACCTCACAGTCCCAGGATTACCATTTTTGCGAGACATAACAAATTGATATCACAGTACATCATCCATTACAAACCATGATAAGGTTTTACACAAATAAAGGATCTCATGATTCAGTCTTAATACAATCAAGCAGCAGAATAATAAGCGTAGTAGTGGGCTCCATCTTCAGTGTCACAGGCAATGCTGATGATGGGAGATGATCCTAGTTGTCGTAGCCGTCCTGCGGTCCATCTTCCTAATAGTCCTCCTCATAGTCTGTCCATAGGAATAGCTAGGGACAAAGCCATGAGTACTCTTTAAGTACTCGCAAACTATTACTAACAAGTAAGGTGGTTCTAGTAGGAATCTTAAGCTATAGGTTTATTTGCAAAAGCCAGATTTATCTAAACAGAGTTTAGAAGTAAATAAAACTAATTTAATGTTCTAAATCACTTAAGTGGGAAACTAGTTTTCATATTCACAACCCTATTGTGGTCAAGTCAAATTCACAATTCATTTCACAAGTCATTTTGAAAACATCTGACGATGGAACAGTATGGCCATTCCAACTGTCCATGACCGCGGACGCGGCTATTCGAATAGTTTGACACTCTGCAGAGGTGGTACACTTCCACCACAAAATTCGATACATCCGTCAGGGATAACCCTGCATCATCATACTTAGTATGCGTATAATTAAACATAACCTTTCAATTACACACTCTAGTATAGGCACCTCTCCTATGAGCTTGGCCTCCCAGCCATGGCCATCTGCCATCCTGGTCACTACATAGGTGGACAAACATCAAGAGGTAGCTGAGCTCAAACCTCCTCTACGAGGGAACCCATACTAATGCATATAAACTTCCAGCTAAGCCCTATCCAGTTCAGGTATTGTGGTTGTACAGTAAAATTGGAATGGTATCGCATCCGAACCAACCATCAGTTTTTATAAAGGGGTAAGGGTCATGCCTCAACATTTTCATCATCAAACCATTTTGTTCCTCAACACATGTCAAAACATCTCAATAGAATGAAGCATCATTCCAAGGTTTTCATAATCATTTTCACCAAGTATTCCCATCTAAAGTGATCAAGTTTTATGCTTAGCACTAGCCACTAAGTTAAAGAGTGTTCACTAATGAGGGGTGCTAATCTTCAATGTCATGCCATAGAATGACATCTAAGTATCACTAGATAGGCCTAGTTTTATACTGTTTATGCTATCTATTCTATTTTTCCAAAACTCACAAAGCACTACTGAAAAGTAAAGAACTTTGGTAGAGTAAAAGAATAAAGCTTGCAAGTAAAACTTGGGATAGGCATAATCAAAGGTATATAACGAAAGCATGGCTAATGCATCTTGCTTAGGTTATCCTACAATTTGTGATGGCTTGCATAGGTATAAGACTTACAAGTGTTAGCTTGCATAATGCTAACTTGCCTTGGTTGGTGTAGTGATTGAAGTTTTCTTCGTCTTCTTCAGGGTAGAACTCCTCATCCTCGTAGACTTGGTTGGTACTATCATCTATAAAGAAATACGGGGTACACAATCACCAAACAATACTTAACTAGTTCTAATTAGCAAACTAAGGTTCACACTTTATGATCTAGCATCATCACAATCATCACATGAAATAAAGACTTAGTCTTATTTCTTTTTATTTTAGAAAATTAATTTCTACTCACTGAAATTAATTAAGATTTAATATTCTCTAATTAAAATATGGGATCATGTGGACACATGTCATCACCACATATTCTAATATATGGGAATGTGATTTAAAGTGTTGGTCACATTTTATACAGTTTAAGATTATTATTTAATCAATTTAAAGTGATTAGAAATGCCCTAATAGCATTCTTTTGGTACTACTCAAAAGTCACAGCATGTAACCTAAATATTTTTACATATTTAGATAGATATGATCAAATGCGATTTTTGAGAGTTGGAATCAACTCAAAATCTATTATGGTTGATTTTGGAAAAATGTTTGAATTTGCAAAAGCCTATGTCTTGTTATTTTTGGTATAGGTGATCTGTAACTCCAATTGATTTAAATCCAACGGGCTTGGATATATATTTTAATTATGTTTGTAACAAAATTTGAATCATGCAATTTGGTGTAGTGAAATACTTTGAATTTATTTTTGAATCTAGGCACATAATAGGGTTTTAACTAAAATGGAAAAATATCTATTTGAATTTCCAGGCTAGCGCGGCAATTTAAACGGGCCAGCCAAGTTACACTACGCGACGCAGAGGGCTGCTGATAGCATGGACCCGCTGGTCAGCGGGACTAACTACGCGAAGCGGTATGCGCGAATCTGAGCCGTGCGATCTTATTCTAATCCAACGGTCTTGGCTCATCGTCGACGACGAACTACTCCAGCGACGAATTTACCCTAGTGCGGCGGTGGGGGTCTCGCGGGGCTCACCTGGGCTCCAGCTAGGGTCGGCAACGGGGGTAAACGACGTGGTAGACGACGGCGAGGCGAGGCGCGGTCACGGTAGGGCTTGGGGTGGTCGGAATCGACGACGCCCTTCTCCTCCAGCAGCGGCGGACTCCGGTGAAATTCCGGCACGGTGGTGCTTGCCTTGCTCCGGGGAGAGGTGGGGAAGGTCAGTGAGGAGTGGGGAGTCGAGTGGTGTGGAGAATGGAGGTGGGGGTGGCCTCCTTTTATAGCGCGGCAAGGGGACCGAGCGGTGCGGAAGTGAGCTCGACGGTGGCATCGCTACAGGCGGCTAACAGCATGGGCGAGGGCGTAGGACGATGCGGTGCTCCCTGTTAGTTTTCATGGACTTAATGGCGCGGTGTGGGGCGGCTTGGTTTGGCCAGGAGCGTGCGGTGCTCCCCGCGGTGGCAGAAGTGTTTGCAGCGGCGTGCGGCAGCTGTGGGTCACGCGGTGGCGAACAGGGGTGTCTGCCGGGGTGTGGTGATCATGGCGAGGTTGCGCGTGCGCGGTGAGGGCAAGGCGCGAGCTGGGCGAGCTGGTCGGGCACGGCGCACTAGCGCGCTCTGGACACGGTGCAGAGAGGCGGTGCGTGGTGGTGCTAGTGTGGTCCATGGCTCAGCTGCTATCATGGGCTGGACAGGGGGTGGTGGTAGAGTATGGCGAGGCTACTGGATATCCTCGATGGGCGCGGGGCGGTTTGCTGCGAGCTGGCCGTGGTCGGCCGATGATGACCACAAACGGGCGGCGCTCCACTATACAAACGGCGAAGGGGGAAGTTGGTCTGGGGCTTGGTTAGATGCTAGGGGGACAGGGAAATGGATAGGGGACCAAATGGTCGATGATCACTGTACAAAACAGTGAAGTTAGGTAGAGGTTAATTTTGTGTAGACAAGGTGTTTGTGTTAATGGACGCATGCAATTTACTTTTTAATTTTTGATTCAATTTTTTAGAGTGATCTTAGATAAGCTTGAGAGACTAGGTTTGCGTGGAGAGGTCAAGGGGAATTGATTTGGTGGGTTTTTGAAAAAGTGGGATCTTAACACATACACTTGATTCAATTTTCAAAAGTCCTTTAAATTGATTTGCTAGATGTTTTTGTAAGTTTGTAAAGTGGGGCGTGATACACTTTTACTTGGTCTAGCAAGGGGTGAAAAGAAATATAATTGTTTCTGTTGGAAATATTCTTCTAGGAACACCTAAAGTGGCCTAGTGGTTTAAAATAGTCAAAATGACCATTTGCTTTATTTATTCTTATTTGATTTCTTTTTCTTTGGATTTTGTTTGTAAAGGGTCTATAGGATGTGGCATTCACCTTTAAACCATTTCACAACATTTAGAAGAATCAAGCATGGCATATACACTCCATTTTACACTAATGCAAACACACATGCATTCATAATCATTTTCGGAATAAAAGTTTTTGTTTACCCTAAATTGGGTGATTAGGACTTGATAACCTTGATTAGAAGTTTTGGGATGTTACACCTTGGGTGCGAGAGAAATGCCTCAGATAAACACTTTCTTAAGCTCCATGTTGGGATCGATATAAAAACTGGAATTAATACTTCCACAAAAACATGCTTTAACAAATATGTGCTCTTGCAGGATATCAAATACCAATAAGACTTTAGCAATTGAGACGTCACTCTCAAACGCATCTATGTATCAAAATTCTAAAAAATTAAGAGGTATTGTAGCAGTTGAATCAAAATATTAAAACAAATATTGAATAGAAACAACATATTTCGAGTTTTCACCGGAAGTAGGGAACTTGTAACTTTCGGTGGCTAAAAGCGTAGGAATGAGGTGATCAGTGGGGTGTTGCATGAATAAGATTGATCATATAATTTAAACTAGACTCCTTTCTGCACCCCCGGGGCATGCCCGCAAGGTAGAACACTTGATGATATGATTGCGCTACATGTTAGCGCAAGAGAAAAGACGTACCCCGCGTCGCTAGACGGTGGACTGCGGTATGAAATCGACATGAACGTGCTACATCTACGTGCAAGAGAAAATACGGAATCAAGCCCAAATATGAAAAGCACCAAGCTCTAAGAAAAATAGAGACGGACAACACGTCAATCAGAACAGAGAGTGCGAACGGTAGACAGAAGCCTTGTCGATATGATCGCGATACATCTACGTGCAAGAGAGAGGATGGAAGCAGAATGCCTGACTGTATGCATACAAATGGTTAACGGCGTCGTTGAATGGTGTTTATGAGGGGGTTCCATGGCAGAAAACAAAAAAATTACTACGTCGGAACACACCTAGCCATGATTTATCTAGGAAGTAATACAGTAATGGAGGAAGACAGTGGTAACATACCCTTGTAGACCATAAGCGTATAACACTCATGCGGGAACATGGATGATCTATTCGTACCCATCCTACCTCAAGGTCACGCAGCTCCTCCTACGTCATCCCTTGTCCAGGTCCTCATACGATGGTCTGGTGCCACTAACGGAAACACCCCCGAGGTATCACACACATATGGCGCAAGACGATGACTCCCGATTTCTGATCCCTGTCGAGATTGTGGAAGTATATATCCTGGCCAGAATTCCTGTAGCACAACGACAAACCACAGTCGTGTTGTCCTTGCATGTACTGTCCTTCCGGGGACTATGCCACCGCAAAGGCAACGAGCGAGAGAGGGATTATCCTCTAAGGAAATTTCCTTAGAGAATTATTGGCTGATTAATACCACCCATGGGAACCCCTTTATATAGGTGGAGGGGGTATGCCTTTCCCATAGGCTCTCACATGTGGGACTAAACAAATACAAAGGAAATAGAGGAGGGGGCCAACTGGCTAGGCTAGCAGGTGGTCGGGTGGGCTACCCTGCCATGGCCTAGCAGCGGCAGCCGCTTGTAGCAGCAGCAATGTCAGCCCGGGTGGGCTGCTACCCACGTGAGGCCCAGCAGCACGCCTGAAGGCCTGCAACGGCGAGGCGACAATAGATGTAGTCGGGTGGGCCTTTGGCACGGCCCACCTCGTGCGCCCGCTCACCCACTCACACTAGGTTGCCTTCTCGTGCCTGGGTGGAAATCTTCCAAGGGTTCACAAAGGGCATAGAGGAGATGGTTTTCTAGGAGGGTCTTCATGAGGCATTGGTACTAGTCGATGAAATTCGACCCATCTAGCTTAAGTTTCTGCCCATTCATAAATCGATGAAACATGTCCTAAATTGTGGGAATTGCCATAATCTACAAGACATTTGCAAAAGGACTTGGACTAAGTTAATGATATGAGTCCAAATTTATAATCATATTAACAAATGATCTCCCACTTAAACTATCATCCCTAAACATAGTTTAGTGATTACATGACCCCTTTACACCACATCATCCCCAATCATCATGGCCTTTGATACGGCTGCCAGGGTGGACCATATTCGTCGACCACATCATCCATGTGACTCATGCTTGATATTTTGATCTACTATGTTTCGAGACTATGTCTGTACATGCTAAGCTTCCCAACCCAACCATAGTGTATTCAAAGTACATACATGGCTTGCACCCATCGTAGGCGAACGCAGAGTTCTAGCACTCGATCGTCATAGATTGATTCTTAACTACGAACTTTCTTGGTGGTGCACACTAATGGGAAAACACTATGTTGGTATTAATTAGGGATAATATTGTTTTAATGCTACCATTGTGTATCTAATACTAGCAAACAAACAAGATGCACACAAAGATTAAACATCACATGTAATATATATGTGATATAACATGGTTGTCACTTGATCTCCATCATGGGCTCTGACATGATCTCCATCAGGCCACCAGTTTGACGCCAAGTCCACGATGACACCAGTCTTGTTGTTCATCATCACAATGACCACTACTATACAACTTAGTAATAGGAAAGTAAACTACCTTACCTTATTCACGACTATAACCATATCATTCACACGCCCCATGTAACATAAAGTTAGACGCCTCTACTTTATCTTTTGCAAGTTTTACGTGGTTGTTAAGATTTCACAGTAGAACCATTTCTATCTATGAATTTCCAACCACAACATGGATCCAATAGTTGTCTATACTACACCCCTTTCGGGGCCCTCCGTTGTAGATGCTATATCAACTACTATGAGAGAGACAGACACCCGCTAGCCACTTATACGGTACAAACTATATGTCGAGAGTGGAGCCAATCTAGCGTAAGATTACGCGTAAGGTTGGTTCAGGCTGCTTCATCTCATAGTTCCGTGATATAAACAAATACACGTAAGAGGGTAACAACTAGAAGATCAATACCCACATTCAGCATGTGTCTATTCGTACTCATACTAAGCATAGACCGGCTCTGATACCACTGAAGGGGTTCCATGGCAGAAAACAAAAAATTACTATGCAGAAACACACCTAGCCAGGATCTATCTAGGAAGTAATGCAGTAACAGAGGAAGACAGCGGTAACATACCCTTATAGACCATAAGCGTATAACGCTCATGCATGCACATGGATGATGTAGTCACACCCGTCAGGCCTCAAGGTCACGCAGCTCCTCGCATGTCACCCCCTGTCTAGGTCCTGATACGATGGTCTGGTGCCACTAAGGGTAGGACCCTCGAGGTATCACACACATACGATGCAAGACAATGACTCCCGGTATCTGATCCCTACCGAGATTGCGGAAGTAGATCTCCTATCCGGAATCCCTACAACACAACAACGTGTTATAGCGGTGGTGTCCTTGTGTGTATAGTCCTTCTAGGGATTGTGCCACTCCAAAGGCAACGATAGAGAGAGGGATTATCCTCTAAGGAAATTGCCTTAGAGAATTATTGGATGCTTAATGATACCTTCAATCTGGATTATGGATGTAGTATAGCTCTTTTTCCCTAGTAGACCTAGGTTTATCGAATCCTCGGGAAGCAGAAGCGTAGTGAAGTTACTTTAACGGACATTCAGGAGTTTTAGAATTCTTTTTGTTTTACCGGACCAAGAGTTTGCTGTATTTTTTTGTTGTCGATGATGGAGAGAGAGGGTCTAGGGCATTCGGTTTCACCTATAGCTGTGCAAAACATCTGATGGGAATAAAAGATAATAATAAAGTATGCATGTAATTGTTAGAGCAAGATAAATTATATGTGGGAAGTGCATCCATAATTGCTATTGCCTCCTCAACCACTTATAGAAATAACCTACTAGTCTAATCAATAGAAGAAAGAGAACTAATGATATGCATAGTGGCATCACCGTTAATCCCAAGTAAATCCCTCACATACAACAGTACTACCCCTTCTGTCACTGGGGTTCCCAACCTGCAGATTAGTCATTACTCATACTCCCTATACGTGGCTCAATCCTCGGGGTCTTGGGTACCTAATAAGTCCTTAGATTGAGGCAAGAGAGGATACAATAATCCTCATGTCATACAAACTAATACATGATCCCATATATGATAAATAACATGCACAAAATCTACATGGCTAGGCCAAAACCCTTAGCCCAAGGAGAATTACTCACACATAGAGATGAGATCAACAATCATAAACATTGTAGTGGAAATCATGAGATTGATAGAAAATAGTCTTACAATGTTGCCAATCGAAGATGAGATCTACTATTACAAGTAGTGGAATATGGCTATGATGATGGAGAAGGGTTTGGAGATTAGATCTAAGTCTATTCCTATGGCATCTCTTCGGTGTTGTGGATGGAGTTCTAGGGGTGGCTGTGATCAAAAAGAGCTCATGTTTCTCGTCGCCCGAGGCCTCTTTATATAGGGGTCCCTTCACGAAAGTTGTTCTGTTTGACCTAGCGGTGTCGATGGCAACTATATGACCAGAACTATATGACTAGAATTTTATTCCCGCCATATAGTTGGTCGTTAGAGCGTCTGTTTCCACTTCACAACTCCTGGTTTCTTTGGGTTGTTGGAAATCTCGTATCTTTGACTTTACTGTTGTAATTCCCATCATCAAACGTCATTATATGCGCAGGAAAAAATAGAAATAAAGGATTGCATACCCATTTGATCATTAGGCATTAGTGGCAGGGTTTAGAGAGATATTTCATCAAAAATATGAATAATATCCAGTTTAAATATGGACGTAGATGGCTATATTTCACAGCCATCAACATCCCCAAGCTTAAACTTGATCGTCCTTGAGCAAGAAAACCAAAATAAAAAAAGGAACTCAACATTTAAACTGAAATAACGAGATGATGATCTTACTCATGATTTGTAGTCTCAAGTTTCCTCCACTTTATAAATCTGAAAAACTTCAGAATAGATAGAGTAATGGTAAGCATATCATACAGGTTTTTATGCATCCTTATAGCACAGCAAAATTATTGTTAACATGGATGATTCAAATGAGTAAACCTTATTCCATGTCATGTAATCAACTCATAGGCTTGCCTTTGAACAATAAAGTATAACCATGTAAAATTAAGAGTGTGAGAGTTTGTCATGAAAAACATATAAACTAGAGTATCTCAATTATCCCACATCAATAAATCAAGACTCTTCAAGCACTACTTTTCTATTCATTGTCCTTCAAGAAATTTAGTTCTTAAGTAATTGAGAGCATGCCAAACATTTTAATTAGTTTATCGGGCTGTGATGAACACTCGTGGCATCACCAAGGTTTTGTTCCTTTTGTACAATGATTACTCATAACAGCCAGAGGAGTGATTCCATCATGAACACAACTACCCGGGAATGCCAAGAATCTTACCCCATTATAGTATTGCTGCTACATATGTTTAATCAACTCATAGCCGAAATCTAGGAGTTTCTTCCATGAAGATCATTCATAGGCTAGCAAAGTTGTTGCCATCCCATGAAGTTTGACACGCACAAAGCTATATAATTCTTATGATTCACAAGTCAAACTTTGGCATGTGCTCACAAAAACCGCTAAACATTAATTTAATTGAACAAATCCTTTTAAAGAGAGCTATCAAGTCAATCATTATTTTCTATGGTGTTGAGTGTCGCTAGAAATAAGCCTTCAAGACTAAACACTACAACACCCAAGCCTTCAATTGAGAGACCTTTTCTTATTACAATTGTTTAGCAAATTTTTAGGCAAGACTTGGTTAACTACAGGAGATGGAACAAAACATACTCAACTAAATACCCATGCAAAAAAAATTTTACTACAATACAAAGACTCACTCCACCAATATAACATATTATCATTTACTACTAACCAACATGGGTTTCTCAAACTTCAAAAGTGGGAGTCTTAAGGCATACCTCTCATGATTGGTTCCACTTCTCTCTTCCCTTTTCATTTGCTTCTTGGAAACTCAAATCGATCACTCTCCTGCAAATATGTGAAAGCCACAAGAAGAATAGAAAAGAAGGAAGAGGGAAAATAAAGATAAATGGAAAAATCATTTTGTTGTTATTAAGAGAGAGAATTAAAGAATAGAAAATTGGCGGGAAAGCTCGGCTAGAAAATCTCGAAAACAAATAGAAATAACTAAAGATAAATGTTGGGGAAACCAACACGAGTGCTTATAAACTCAAATTAAAAACATAACCCCGAAATAAATAAAAGCAAATGAACGCCAAATAAAGATAATGAGGAAACTTCCCCAAGATTAGGCTTTTGCAAGCCCTTCAAATCATTGTGGTGGCGGGAAAAAGTTGTAATTACTTCGTTCGCAAATTGAGTTGATAAATTACTAGTTGTTTCTTGGAGGTTTAAGGAGAGGTTTTGCATTCTCTCCATAGTTCCTCCAAGTTCTTGGAAGTCTTCGTATGTAGCGAACCTGGTTGATGGCTTCTCCTCTTCTTGGTCCTCTTCTTGGTCCTTATCCTCATCCAGAATCTCCTGCTCGTGTTGATGTTGTTCAGCCTGCATGTCATATAGCAAACGTCCTTCCTCGATAGAGAAAATACCATTAGGCAAAGAAGCGGGGTAGAGACGCCTAGCTCCGGCAATATGCAAGTAATAAACACCACCTCTCCTAGTGAGCATTCCACAAGCTTTTAAAGTAGAGAAACCAACACGTCGCTCACCTAGAACTGGTTGCAACTCACCTAGGTTGATGCCTAGGGAAATGGCAAGCACGGTGATGACGCCTCCACCTGTGACTGGTCCTTGGCTTTGGGAGGATTGGTGCTCCAGGTAGCGCACAAGAATTGCACCCAAGTTGAGTGAAAAGTTGGTGTTGTTGAAAGCAGCCTTTGCAAGGACTAAGATGTCCTCCTCATTGAGTCGCGTGAACTTACTTCATGCCTGCAAAGTGATAGAAATAACATAGAACAAATAGAGAATTGCAGGATGTTGAATATTCTTCCCCTTGCTTACTCTAGAGGTAAAACTCATTCTATTATATTACTGTTCCGAGGAAGGGTCTAAGCCAGTAAAGGATGCGCGTAAGTCATTATCATTATTGTTTGGAAAATTAAAACATGTGCACCATTCATCTAGTGATAAAGCATAATTATTCTTCACAAGTCGGAAAGAAATCATGTCCTCTCCATTCCATGCTTTAACGGTGCTTTGCAAAGAACTTAGAAATTCAAGAGTTAACTGGCGATAAGTAGGCACATCATTGAGTACAAAGTTTTGCAGGCCAACCCTATTGCAAAGTAAATTGAAGTAATTAGAAATACCGAGTTGATTCAATATAGTGGGGCAAGCCTACTTGGTTGCCTTCATTTCTCGGTTCTTGATCCTATTGAAGCGATCACGTTGGGGCTCATCCTTGAACCGTATCCCCATGTGTTCTTGAGCGACAGCCCGAGAAGCGCTAACGGAGACATGAGCACGAGTTTGGCTCCTTGTTTTCATCATATAAAATAACAAGGAAAGATTAAAATAAAACTTTTTGATCCAACAATAATAAGTGAACATATTCCTCATCATAGCACACTAAAGAATCCCCTTAAAATAATAATCTAGGCAAGAGAATCATGGCAATTAGTTCATAGTAGGTATCACCCTAGATTTATAATGACAATAGTTCGAAGATGAATTTGCAAAAATTAATTGGAGGATCGGAGGAGAAACATATCGTAGATCACTTGTGTACGAGGAAATCGAACAAAATTGAGTAGAGATGAAGATCCCTTGAGGTTTTGAGAGAGTTTGGAGGCAGAAGAGAGAAAAAGATTGATGTTTTGGGGTTGGAGGTACCTTCCTGTGGAAATTTTGTGGTTGGACGCAACTATATGACCGGAACTATACGGCCGAAACAACTTGTTCCCGCCATATAGTTGGTCAACTGTCAAAAATTTAGGGTTTCCACCTGGCAGCGCAGCCATACGGTCATAACTATACGGTCGGGATTTTTCATCCCTGCTGTATAGTTGGTCATCAAACTTTCTATACCTAGAAAATAAATTTTACAAATGCATCGATATCTATACGGCCAGAACTATACAGACGGAATTTTTATTCATGTCGTATAGTTGGTCGTTAAACCTTTAGTACCTGGGAAATAAAAAGTCGATGACAAAGATATCTATACGACCGAAACTATATGGCCGGAATTTTTATTCCCGCCGTATAGTTGGTCGTTAAACATTCTGTAGCCATCAAAAAATTTCCGTTTCTTCGAGAATTATTTCTTATTCTGAAACTTAGTGAAACACCATGTTTTTGATAGAAAAATGACAGTAAAAATTGTTGACCAACAACAGCATGTATAAGGCCGGATTTTTAGTACTACCGAACTTCTTCTCCTCAACTGGAGCTTTCTAGTACTCTTTATTAAACATAAAACCTAAACTAAAATTTAAAAGTTTTACTCCAACCTTTATTTCACATGGGTTGCCTCCCATGCCTTTTATGGTAATTATATTAACCTTGATGTTGTTTACTTAGGCTAGATGAGTGGAACACCCACTCCAAAATAGTTGGCCTTCAAAGTAATGGCCTCCTTTTCATCATGATTGGCTTTCTTCTTCCTGGGAAAATGAATAACAAAAGTATCCCGCGAAGGAAATTGAAGCTTCACATTCCCTTCGTGTAGATTAATCAAAGCCTTAATAGTTCTTAAGAATGGATGGCCTAATATAATAGGAGCAGTAGCATCTTCAGGCATGTCAACAATAACAAAATCAATAAGAGCTGGACAGCCTTTAATGTATACTAAAGTGTTTTCTTTAATCCCTACAACTTGTTTGTAGGTAGAATCTACAAGATGTAATTTTAACTCGGTGATTTCAAAATATCCAAGATTTAACTTATTAAAAAGACTTTTTAGAATTGTTGAAACGCTTGCACCTAGATCACAAAGGGCAGCTATCTCATTTGTCCCAATTTTAATCTTAATAGTAGGCTCACATATATCATCAAGCTTAGCATGCAATTTTTCAGCAATTTACTTATATTCTTCTTCAAGCTCACGTACCTTATTGCTACCTGATTAACGAAGTGTTGGTACATAGCTTCATCATTTCCTTCACTTACTGAAATCTTGATGTTGATCCTTTTTACAAGATCTTTAACGGTGTAACTTGGTGAAGGAGCATTACTATATTCAAGTTCTTAAGGCTCCTCTCTTTGGATTCTCATCATCTTGAGGTCTTCAATAGGATTGGGCTCAGCTTTACCTGCAAATTTACCTAGAATGAGAGTTTGACTCTCGGTTATATTACCTAGCTGTGCCTCAACAATCCTCATTGTTTTGTGGAGGGCCTGCAAATCATTCCTCAAACTTACAACTTGGTTAGATAATTTACCAAGCATAGCATCATGGTTCTCCGTTATTTTAACAAGGATATTGTTTTGCTCATTTTGTGAGTCTATAAAGGACTTAAGTGTTTCTTGGAGACTACCATTACTTGATCCCATATTATTCTTAGAGTTACCTACAGGACTATAATAGTGTTTCTAAAAATTAGGATTATAATTCTTCTTCCAAGCAGGGTTATAATCATTACGAGCTATGAAGTCTACTTCTTCAATATTTGTTTCTGGGATAGCTCTTACCTAGTTTTCCTTACCTTTTACGGCTAATATGAGCTCATCCAGCTTAGCATTGAGTTCTTCATTTTCTTGTGGTGAGACAGAGTTCACCTTCTTCGTGTTTGATCTATCCACATGCCACTGGGCATGGTTGTCTTGCATATTGTCTAGCAGCTTCTTTGCTTCGGTAATATGTTTTCCCATAAATGTTCCTCCAGCTGCAGTATCAAGCATTGACTTGGACACAGGATTAAGAGCATTATAAAATAAATAGAGGATTAACCAATCTTCCATCCCATGACTGGGATTGTTTCTCATGCATTCTTTCATCCTCTCCCATGCAAGCGCTAGTGGCTTATGCTCTTCCTATCTAAAACTAGTAATATTAGATCTTACTTGCATAGTCTTTGTAGGTAGGAAAAATTTAGTCATAAATAAAGAAGTACACTCCACCCATGATGTAATTGTATTTCTAGGCAAAGATAGCAACCATTCCTTTGATCTTCCTCTAAGAGAAAAAGGAAATAAGCGCAATTTGACCGCATCGGGGTCAACATCTTTTATGTGCATCATATCACATATTTCAGTGAAAGTATTCAAGTGCATACCTACGTCCTCAACAACAGAGCCTCCAAATTGATTTTGTTGAACCAAACTTAAATAATGGGGCTTAATTCATAATCATCAGCAGCAATTGTTGGCTGAGTAATAGGAGTACACAAATAATCATTGTTGGGAGTTGCAAACTCCCTAAGCTTCTTTTCAGCCATATTTCCTATGTTTTTGGGTTTTCTTAAACAAAGATTTATGATAATAAAAACAAGAATTTAAAGACTAACTATTTTTTTGGTTTTTCAAATAAAGAATGAAATCAAACTAACAAAATTAAAAACAAGAATTAAAACTAGCAAGGTTCCTACTAACCTCACAAGGGTAGCTATTGCTTCCCAGGCAACGGTGCCAGAAAAATGGTTGATACCTTCAATCCGGATTACAGATGTAGCATAGCTCTTTTTCCCTATTAGACCTAGGTTTATCGAATCCGTGGGAAGAATAAGCGTGGTGAAGTTAGTTTAACAGACGTTTGGGAGTTTTAGAATTCTTTTTGTGTTTTACCAGACCAAGTGTTTGTTGTCTTTTGTTCTTGTCGATGATGGAGAGAGAGGGCCTAGGGCATTTGGTTTCACCTGTAGCTGTGCAAATTATCTGATGGGAATAAAAGATAATAATAAAGTATGCATGTAATTGTTAGAGAACGATAAACTATATGTGGGCAGTGCATCCATAATTGATGTTGCCTCCGCAACCTCTTATAGCAATAACCTACTAGTCTCATCCATAGAAGAAATAGAACTAATGATATGCATAGTGACATCACCGTTAATCCCAAGTATCCCTCACATACAGTCGTACTACCCCTTCTATCACTAGGGTTCCCAACCTGTAGATTAGTCATTACTCCAACTCCCAATACCTAGCTCAATCCTGGTGTCTTGGGTACCTGACAAGTCCTTAGATTGAGGCAAGAGAGGATACAATAATCATCATGTCATACAAACTAATACATGATCTCATCTATGATAAATAACATGCACAAAAGCTACATGGCTAGGCCGAAGCCTAGCCCAAGGAGAATTACTCACATATAGAGATGAGATCAACAATCATAAACATTATAGTGGAAATCATGAGATTGATAGCAAATAGTCTTACAATGTCACCAATCGAAGATGAGATCTACTATTACAAGTGGTGGAATATGGCTATGATGATGGAGAAGGGTTTGGAGATTAGACCTAAGTCTATTCCTCCAACGGCTCTTCGATGTTGTGGATGGAGTTCTGGGGGGCGGCTGTGATCGAAAAGAGCTCCTGTTTCTCGTTGTCGGAGGCCTCTTTATATAGGGGTCCCTTCACAAAAGTTATTCTGTTTGACCTAGCGGTGTCGATGGCAACTATACGACCGGAACTATACGGCCGAAATTTTATTCATGCCATATAGTGGGTCGTTAAAGCGTCTGTCTCCACTTCACGACTCATAGTTTCTTTGGGTTGTTGGAAATCTCGTATCTTTGACTTTAATGTTGTGATTCTCATCATCGAACGTCATTATCTGCACAGAGAAAAATAGAAATAAAGGATTGCATACCCTTTGATCATTAGGCATTAGTGGCGAGGTTTAGAGAGATATTTCATCAAAAATATGAATAATATCCAGTTTAAATATGGACGTAGATGGCTATATTTCACAGCCATCAATTAATCCCACCGATGGGCACCCCTTTATATAGGTGGAGGGGATATACCTTTACCAAAGGCTCTCCCATGTGGGACTAAACAAATACAAAGGAAATACAGGAGGGTGCAGCCTACTGGGCCAGCTGGTGGCCGGGTGGGCCACCCGCTGCGACCCAGCAGCCAGCAGCGGCAACCACTTGCAATAGCAGCAGCGTCGACCTAGGTGGGTCGCCACCCGTGTGCGGCCTAATAGCGCGACCAGCGGCCTACGGCAGTGAGGTGGCGGGGATACGTGGCTGGGTGGGCCTTTGGTGTGGCCCACCTCGTGCGCCTGCTCGCCCGCTCCCACTAGCTCGCCCGCCCGCGCCTAGGTGGGTTGGCTGGCCAAGGCCCACGTGCGGTGGCTAGTTGGCTGCCACCCATGAGGCAGACAACACTTTCCTGCCCACCGCCTGTGTGGGCTGCCTGGCCCACACGCTGTGCGATTTGAGCTACCTTTGGGTGGATTCCTCCTGGGCCGATACCCCCCGGGGTGTTGGCCTTGTGAGGAAGTTGCCCTATAAATATTAATTTATTATATATTAATTCATAAATAACATATAATAAATTCATATTATAAATTGCTATTTATCCGAAACACCTTTCGGTATTTTTCCTTTCTTCCTCCTCCGAACAACTTCAGATTCTCTTCAGAACAATGCCGGTTTTCTCTCTCTTCTGTGATTCCATCTTATAGGATGATCTCTAGGTGTCATAGTTCCCTTAAGTGTATTACCCTACGGTTTGGGAATGTCATAGACATGATCGATATGATCTCCGATCAATTATCAATAGCGGGACCGGGATGCCCATAATTACCCCCATGCATTCCATGAAACACCTTCGTGTCGAACCATAAACGATGTATCCAATTCCCTTTGTTACTTTGATACTGACTTGTCCGAGATCTAACCATTGTCATCATGATACCTTGTTCAATCTCGTTTCTAACAAGTACTACTTTACTTGTTCACATGAAATTCCATTCCCATGACCTAGTTATACGTTGCGCAGCTTATGGATGTAATCCATCGATTGGGCCCAGTGTATCTTCCCATCACACAGGAGAACAAATTCTGATCTTGATACATAAGCCTCAACATGCCCCTCTGGAATACCCAATGTACATATTTATAGTCACCCAGTTACGGTCATGATGGCTGATGTAGTCAAAACAACCTCGGGTGATAGTGATTAATATAATCTCATGATCTAAGGATTAGAACACTTTGTTTCTGACAATTGCAACTGTGAACTATGTGACATGATCGTGCTGCAATAATCATTGGTGGGTAATTTCCATCACACCATTTTAGATGATATGACGTCATTATCAGTTGGCATAAAAGCACCACGATCAGGAAACCTTGATCATCAGCTGCCCAATAAACTAATTGAATAGAGGCTACTAGGGACCTTTGGTTTATTTATATACCACACTTGTATCAATGTTGTCGCTTGATATAGTTATAGCATCACATAAAACTATTATGAACTAATGAGATATTATAATAAACATCTTTACTATTTGCCTCTAGGGCGTATATCCTTCAGTTTAAGAATTGAAAGAATGTATACAAAACGTCCGTTAAATATAAATTTATACGCACCAGATGCGAGAAGAGTAATCTTGTGAAAGATACACGTCTATGAGCATGAATGTGGTAAGGATATCATGTTACGAACTATTGATACTAAAACATTTGATAGAGAACGTCTTTAAAGGAAAAATAGAAGGCTTCAACATAGAAGCATAGTCTTACACGATGGTAGCCGTCGCAAAACGCAAGGAAAGTTTTCATCCAAGATGACAAGTCCAATAGTATTTGTATTATTATAAGATAAATTAGTTGAGAAGAAAAAGAGGGTGAACGTGCTATAAACACAACAGTCGTACACAAAATACGCGATAAACTCTCTCTAAAAAAATTGTGACCAAAAAGACAAACACATGAAGACAGTACACTGGTTATCATATATGGATGAGAACACAAAAACATATTAAACGATAAACCTGCATTTACTCTCGATAGCGAACAAAAATGTTACAAAGGTACATCGAAATAAAGAGAGAAACTCATATCTGGAAGAGCACACATACACGTGTTAGAAGAAAAAATGCATTTCTTCTCGAGAGCAAATAGTAAGTTATAGATGCGGTTCGAAACAACAAAGAAACAAAATACTAATACATCTACAAAGGAAAAAATACACCTACTAGCTTAAAAATATGGCTCTAAGATTCATCTACAAATGCCCCGACATTGTCGTAGCAAAATGCCCCCCTCCCCCCACATTGTCACCATTGTGATGGTAAAGCCTTGCGCGGAAAAGCCTCATGGACGATTCTTCATCACTCTCTCCATCGCGACAAATATGCACCGAGGAGAGTGAGGAAAATTCGGCATGCCACTCGAGGCATCATCTTCTGTCTTCGAGAGGGCGTCGTATTTTTTCTTCGAGAGGGCATCATCTTTTTTGCTTCGAGAGGGCATCGTATTCCGACTTTGAGAGGGTGTCGTTTACGAACGACTTTGTGGCAAAGAATCAACGAGTGGACATACCGCTGGCGTGAACCCGTTGAAGTCCTTCAAGCCTAATACCAGAAACATCGCAAGATCACGTGCAACCGAGGTGTAGTGTGTTGGCTATCGCTATGGGGTACGTACAGAGTAACGAACCTATGTATTCGCTACCCGTCGTACTACATAGCACCAAGCCACCACCCCTAACATGTCAGATACAACAAACCCATCGTTCGGGGTAGCCGACGGTGTCTCTTCTAGCACGACGTGTAGAGAAGGTAAGCCGAACCAGCTAATGTTATGCGAGAAACCATGAAGACAAAGTGCACTTTTATAGGCAAAGCTCCACGCACGTAGGACCCATGAAACCGCCTCACCACGTGAACCCACGTCTGACTAGAGTACACGCTACCAGCCGTAAAAATCCGTCGACGGCTAGGGCCTACGCTCCCAGCTCATCCCTCATATGCGAGAATACGCGTCCGCCGATGCTTTCCGATGCCACCTCCACCACTAGCTTGGCTAGCCGTCGTAAGAACCCGCGTGCGGGTAAAGCGTAGGATACCTCGTCGTCACTTGGTGGGCCCCATTGAAATTGATCTTATGGGCACCTAGAGGGGGAGTGAATAGGTGCTACTTCAAAATGTTAGTTCTTTTTCAATTTTAGGCTTGACACAAATGTAAATTCTCTAGATATGCAATTACGAGAATTTCCCTATATGCAAACCTAACTACTAAGCATGTAAATAGAAGCGAGGAAACCATAGTGAAGCACGTGGAGACACGGAGATTTGTTTGACCATAGTCCCTTCCTTGCTAAGGGAAGTATCTGCGTTGGAGGGTGGGAGGTTCTAAGACCACCACGACACAATAGGCCTCACCCTATTCTCCGACGGATCTCGCCAGCAAAGGCCTGGTCCACCTTTTCCACTATTGGTACCCCTCAAGGTGGGAACCCGTGCCTTTACAACGCTAGCAGGGCACACATCCACAACTGGATTGGAGGCTCCCGTGATGACAACAAGCTGCCACAAAACAAGGATTACAAATAATCAAAACTAGGATCTAGATATTTGCAAGAAATACTAGATCGAGGGTCCTCTAAGTGAATGGAGGGGAGGTTGAGCTCTTGATTGGTGTTGATGAAGATCGAGTGCTCCTCCTTCAATTCCCCAAAGATCGATGTCTTTGGATGGGTGAAGACGGAGATCTTGCTTGGAACTTGATGAAAATGTCTAAGCTTTTTCGAATAAATCAAGAGTTCTGGCAGGAGGAGTTGATGGGGAATAAATACCCCCTGCCAAACACTTCCGGTGGTGACTTTGGGGGCCGGATTATCCGGCCCAAGTAGGAGGCAGATTATCTAGCCGGGGCAAAACTCTGCCTTGAAAACGGATTTTCTGGGGGAAATCCGCCCCCATACCGCGTGACGCGCCTAGTCGCCCTTTGCAAAATTTCTCGGGGGGGGGGGGGGGGAGGGGCGAATTATCTGGCCCTGGCCAGAAAATCCGAAGAATAATCCGCCCCCATACCACATGACGCCCCTTGTCCACCTTTGTCGAATGGGCCAGGACGGATTAACTGGCCCTTGGCAGGGGTGGATAATCCGCCCCCAACAATAGTTTCTGGCTACTTTTCATATGAACAATTATCTACAACACTTAGCACACATGATATGATCCATGGTATTGTTATCTAACACACAAAACACTAGATATCATGAAATGTTCTTTCAATCTCCCCCTTTTAGGTGTTAGATGACAATACTATGATTTGCAATAGAGATCTATTAACAACATCATTACAAGGATGAAAGAGACTCCCCCTAAATGTGTGCATAATTAATAATTTGCATTTGAATACAAGTCCACACATATAGGTATAAGGCTATTTCATTGGAAAGGAATCTACACACAAATGATAAGTTAGACCAAACCATCATACCACCGTGAGAGAGAAGTCCTCAATATAATATGAGAATAGCTACTATGATAACCAATATTGAGGCCTTCCACCGTGAGAAAGATAACCAATATAGCCAATATGATAGATGGATCCATAATCACCGAGAGATAAATCCACAATATAATTCTAGTGATAAATTCACAAATGAACCATAGTGCCACACAAAGATAGTCTCATACAACAAATCAACTCACAAGTAAAACTTCGACGCTAAATGGGCACAAGCAATGATAGAGAGAAAATGATAAAAGGCAAATGCTTGTGCCCAACCCATGCAAATCCGTGGAATCCTAAATAGAACTACTTCTCTCCCTTTGACATTGAAACGCCAAAATGTAAGAAGAGTGATGCTAGCTCCCCAAGAGATCACTCGTCGTACTCCTCATCACCATCCTCGTCCCCGTCCTCATCATCATACTCCTCCTCATCCTCATCCTCATCGTCATCAGCAGGTGGAGTGGACTCCCTCATCAGGACAGGAAACCGGTGACGCTTGAGCTCTCCGTAGTTGAGTCCAGAGGTATTCCACTAAGCATACAGAGTGGGAGCAGAAGGGGCTGGAGGGTGGCCTGATGCCCCTGACACATGGTGTAGAATGAGCTACTGGGTGTGAGCCATCTCGTGGCGCTGCTTGTATCACTCGTACTGCCCCTTGTGGGTATCCAACCCCCATGCAGAGGATGTTCGCTGGAACCAATACAGCTGCTTCATCTCATGGGCAACGGAAGGAACAGGGGGCCTACGCCCACTAGCACGAGCATCTCTCAAGAGGCCCTCAAGATCATAAGAGGGATGGGAGGTCTTCCTTGCCTTGTTATAAATCTTCTTGGTCTTGTGCTTGAGAATATCATTTTGCGGCCCGAAAGTTGGGGTGCCCAGGCAACGTGGTACCCAAGTTGCATGTAATCATCCGTGATGACTACAGTTGGCGTGCCAAATACTTAGAGGGTCTTTTTTGGCACGGATTCAACTTTACGTTTCAATACAATATATCAGGCTAATGGTCGTCAAGTTGCCCCCCCTGTCAGTTCTCATTGTTATGTCCCTCTCGTCGCTTAGGCGGGGTGGCTATCACGTAGGCTTGCAACGCTGGCATAGTCAATAGGACAACACGACCGGCTCAGTGTATTGACGTGACAAAACAGGGCACATATATCGTCGTTATAATTATTTATTGTTTACTCAGAAGCTAGAACGGCCACCACCACGCGTCTCTCCTTTGGACTTCCGTCCCCATCGTTAACCACTACCTTAGAAACGCATTGATGGTTCCACCATTCCCCTGTCTCGTAGAAACCACTCTTCTTCTTCCTGTCATCTGTCTTCTTCCGGTCTTCTCCTAGCCGCCATGGAAGGTCGTCGCACTCTAGAGACAAGCTTCATTACCCATGAAAATAAGAAGATAGACGTCATCTACACCAACGAGGAGGAGACAGTGGTGCGAGTCCTGAGGATGTATGAGGGTTGGCTTGAGAAAGACGAGGACAAGTTTGTGGGATTGGACCTCAAGTACACCCCGGAGAACCCATATGAAGGGAGTGAAGTCGTGGTCGTTCAACTGGCCATGAGGAAACATGTCCTTGTCTACCACTTCTCCCGGTTTGTAGATCTACTCTCTATAGCTAACCACTTTTAGGGTTTTCTCCTCTTGTTCTTTATCCATTTGCTCATCTTGCAATTACTGAATTTTATTTAGGACCAAATAAATTATGACAAGACAATGTTGAGAGTCTTGATCTTGCATTTACTAAACTTTTTAAAATTATATTCAGATGATGATCTTGCATTGACAAAATATTTGTAGTTAAAAAATTTGGTGATGACAAACTATATACTTTCAGGACTGACAGGAATTGTCCGGCGCTGCGCCAGTTCCTTGTAGAAAAAGGAATTGTTTCCTGCACTTTCGACAGTAGAACTGATTTTTTGAAATTTCATCAAGAGGGAATTACAATTCCTCCACACAACTGGATCGATATTCAGATTCTTGTCAAGATCTTAGGAGGCTCGAGGAAGGATGGAATGGCATCACTCGCAACTAGAATCCTCGATGAGTCGTACGACACAATGAAGGAGTGGTCATTGTTTGATATAAACCTGAAGTATGCAGCCATAGATGCTTACGTGACCTATGAGTTGTACAAGAAGATCCATTAGTTTCTATGTTACCTCGTGTTTTGCCCAATTTGCAAGAGGGAAGATGAGCTTAGGGGATCCCTTTGTAGAAAATGCGGAATAGCTGAGTTGGAAGCTGAATTTGCAAAGAAAATGGATGCATCTGAAGCAGCTGATAGAGAGGCTGCAGAAGCAGCTGAGAGAGAGCTTGCAGCTGAAGCAGAAGCAGCTGACTGAGAGGCTGCAAGTAAAGCAGCAAACAAAGAGGTAGCATCTTCTAGCGGCAACAATCAGGCATGTGATGCACCGCTAATTGTGCCACAGGATGCTGAAGAAAGTGAAGCCAAGTCAGATCCTAGGTGGGACGAAATTGCAATTCGTGAGATGTGGCGTGCCAATAATGTAAGATCCACCTGGAATGATCGCAGTTGGTTGCCTAGGAACGATGGCAAGAGCCTCAAGTGGTCTGATGAGAAGTGAATAAAATTTTACTCCTTTGTGTTATGTTTCTATTTTTTGGAACTCAGTTAGCTTGTCAAGATGGCTAGCGCCTCAAGTGAGAGTAGTAAAATAAACTTTACTTCTTTGTGTTATGTTTTTGTATGTGTCTGGTAGCTTCTCAAGATGGTAGCTCGTTAACTGGCAGTTTGAAAGAGTACCATTTTCCTCTCTTGCTAAACAAATATGTTTCATTTTGCCCAAATTGGTAGCAAATCTAGAGAAGCTTCTCTCTTCGATAATTGGTTCCCTTTTGGACCACTTTTTGCCTCCGATCTGGTAGCAAATCTAGAGCAGCAAATCACACTAGGTAGAATGCATTCATTAAGAAAAAAACAAATGTAGATATAGCTGTTGTTGGGGATATACTTTCCGGGTATCCTCACAGCTCCTCACTGACCAGGGTGGCCCACTTCGGGTTAGAGCTTTGCTTCACGGGCGGCCCTGTTAGGGAGAGAAGACGGAGTCCAATCCGACTATGGGAAGGCCCAGAGGACTTACCGACTTAGGCCCATAATGTTACTTGTAGTTCAAGATGTACTCTGTAACCAACTCTTTGTCGTAGCCGGATTGATCTCTCCTGTAAACCCTAGGCCGGATATCTATATAAGTCGTCCTAGGGAGAGCCTTTAGGGCACCAGATAACACCCAATACTTTAGACCCTCAACTCGCACAGGCGAAACCTTTGTAACCCATATTCCGGCTCTGCCGTATTACTGGATTGCTAGCAGGAGTAGGGTCCGTCCAAAGCCGGCGGATTCGAACCTGGGTAAACTTGTGTGCTCACCATCCCGGAACACCGTACGTCTCACACCCCTCTCTCCCGAACGCCTCGAGGACCCCCTCATGGCGTACTTGTCTTCAATCCAACGACAGTTGGCGCCCACCGTGGGGCAAGTGAGCTTCGGATCTGTGTTTCGAGCGGAATCTGCAAGAATCGGAATCGGCGAGACCATCGCCGTCGGTCGCATCCTCTACGCCAGCGACGTCCCTCTCATCATTCTCGACGAGACTTGGATTCCGGCTAGGAAGGCCGTGACTGCCTATACAATCATATCTTTCGGCGAGATCGATGTTTACATCGGTTTCGCTGAACCTGCCCAACCCACCCCAGCAGTGATGATAGAGGCAGAAGAATCTTCTGCGTCCCCTTTGTCCGCGGAGGCGGCAGAGTTCCGGATCTCAAAAAACCCTAATCCCACCCAGCCTGCACCAGTTGCGGAGATAGTGGAGAATCTGAGCCTGAAGAAGACCTCACGGTTCAAGTCGAATCTGGAGCGGAACTCCCTGGAGAAGCCGGATCCCAGATCGACCCACCCGTGGAAGTCGAAATCCAGGAGGAACACATCAACGACACTGATTCCGACTCTGACGATGTCGGGACAGACAAGCCTTTCCTCAGGTACACACTAAGATGTATGATACTGCAAGGCACTAGCGCAAATGCAATCCTCGAAACTATTAAAAGTTTTGATACGGCTGATCGCGAAAGCCACAGGTACCTCAGGAAGCACGCATCGCACTTCGTCGGATATGTTGGATCCAGATCCGGCTCCACCGATGCGGAAGAAAACACTGACTCGGTGCTGGAGGCAATTGGAACAAACGCCGATGTTCCCGCATCCTCGGATGAATCCATGACGTCGGCAGATTTCCAAAAGTTCTCCGCGGAATATGAAGAGGAGTACAACTCCAAAGCTACAGAAGATGGAGAAGCCATGGACGAAGGATCCGGGGAACACTCTCCCAAAACGCAGGATGATATGGAAGTCGGAGACAATCCCGAAGTCCAGATCTCCGAAAGTACCGATCAGAGCTTGACTCCGGGAAACGGACCCAAAGCCGTCTTTGCTACCGGCGCTGCCAAGAAGGCAAAGAAGAAGAACAAGACCCCGGCAAAAGACCCTCTAACAGAGGAGGTGATTGCTGAGGAATACGAGGAAGACTCGGATAGAGCACTTATCCCGGACGAGCCGAAAAAAGAAGCATCGGTGGATGGACATGTGATCACTGAAGGTGCGCGTAAACTCATCGATCCCGCATTAACCACACCTATCCCTACAGCTGCAGAACTTACTACCGATGAGCTGGACGAAAGGGCCCAAGCCCTAGAAGCGTGTCGTCAACAACTCCTTGATGAAGCCAAAAACATCGAGGTGGAGAAGAAGCGCATGTCAAACAAGGATTATATGTCCCGTCTACATCAGAAGACACAGAATCGTCACATAGATGACAACCAATTCCCACGTGTCCGTGCCGTCCTTTTTGGAGATGAGATGGGAAAGCCACGGAAGGACAGCAATGGAGATTGGGTTTACCCAACACCAGTGCAAAATACCGTGGCAGCTCGCGAAATTCTATCGGCTAATCTAGGACCAGAGGAGATACATTTGGGTATCAAGCTACTCAATAAGGGACTGGAGCAGCAAAAGGTCGCCCCATCTGGAAGTCAAAAGCTGGTCTCGGATTCCGACCAATGTCGCACAGATCCGGCATGGGCTGACGTAAGATCCCACTATGATCGGGCGCAGCATTGTCACCCCGAACGCAGGGAAGACACTTATTCAAGAACCGGATCGTCAGGACAGCACCGCAGAACTACACATAACTGGAGCAACGTCGCTGCACTGATTCCGAGGAATCCTCCCCGAATAGGAGAAGATAAAGAGAAACGTCGGGAGGAGGATCGTCAGAAAATGCCACCTCCTAGACATGAAAACCGTCCAGCTGAGCCTCACCATGGTGGGAACGATGGACAAAGGAACGACGGAAACCACGCTGGCACAAACCGGCAGGGGGCTCGTCATACTCAAGAACCTCCCCGGAACTGGAATAATGATGCTCCGGACGGAGGCCGGCGATCAGCCGAAAACAAGCCAGCTGCACCACCCTCTCCACAGCACAGTTATCACAACGGCCCCCAAGGAGGTCAGGAGGACGACATGGCAGAGGAGGTGGTGGCAGAAGCCGAAGTCCGGCTCCAAGGCACCGCAGCCACAGCCGATATTCGGGACGATCCCTATCCCCGAACGACGCAAGGCATCGGATCAACTCCAACATAGAGGCTCGGCGCTACGAAAATGATGACGTGTACGTGGGCCCAAAGTGCTTCGGACCATGCATCAGAGCTACAAAATTCCCGGAAGGATTTGCTATCTCAAGACATATTCAAGCCTACGACGGCATTGCTCGGCCAGACACCTGGTTACAGGACTTCTTCCAACCTTGCTGCATCGCTAAAGGCGGAAACAGCCTGGTCGCAACCCGATATCTCCCACTTATGCTACGGAAGACGGCACGATCATGGCTCAATGAACTTCCGGCAAACACCATCCATAACTGGTATGACTTACAAAGTGCGTTCTTTCGGAATTTCGAAGGCACATATCGGAGGCCCTGTTCGGTCGGAGACCTACAGCGTTGCACCCAAAAAGCCGGAGAAACTTGCCGGGATTACCTCGGACGATGGATCGACACCAAGAACTCCCGTGAGGGAGTAAACGATCAAACTGCGATTGAAGCTTTCATCGCAGGACTCCCAATTGGTCTACTGCGTCACCGCCTGAAATGTGACAAGGTCACTGATTTAGGAGAGATGATAGAAACAGCGAGCAAGTATGCAGATGCTGACGACGATGCAGAGGGATTACTCAACGTCCTAGCTGTACCTTAGTCAGCAAAGACAAAGCAATAGGCTCAGAAGCGCAAAAACACCTCAGAAGAAAAACCCAACGCGGAGACGGCAGTAGTCACTACTGTTTCCGGGTCTGGAGGACGAGGAGGGCGCGGTGGAGGCCGCGGGCGTGGCCATGGGACATCAAGGGTCCAAGGTAGAGGAGAGCAACAACCAGGCAAAACCTACACTTGGGCCGACATCGCCAATAACCCATGTGTGCATCACTTGGACGCCAATGGGGGCTCGTCCCACACCAACGCTGAATGTCGTTTTAATGACGACATCAAGAGAGATGATACCGCGGGCTACAAGGCTAAGCGGAAGAAGGGAAAGAAAAATCCCGAAAAAGACAAAGAGACCAAGGAAGATTCCGACATGGAGGAAGCCGATGCTTCAAATCCCAAGTCGGAAGGGAAGAAAACTTTTCCTACCAAGAAGGACACTTACGTCACCTTCCTCGGATCTCAACCAGCAAAGGTCAAGAAAGCAGTTCTCCACAAGCTTAACGCAATAGTTCCGGCTGTCCCTCAGTATCTGGACTGGTCGGAAGTGGCAATAACGTTTGACCGCGCTGATCATCCGCCTAAGCTACACAGGCGAGGAAAATACGCCTTAATCGTCAATCCACTTATTGACGGTTATGGTTTCTCCAAGACCCTCATGGACGGTGGTAGCAGCATCAATATTCTCTATGTAGAAACGCTACGCCGGATGAAGATCTCGGAAACACAGCTTAACCATAGCTCTGTGATTTTTCACGGAGTTGTCCTACGAAGATAAGCTAATTCCCTGGGAGAGATCACTTTGGATGTTACTTTTGGAACACCAAAAAATTATCGAACGGAGGCACTTTCCTTCGAAGTGGCCCCGTTCAAGAGCGCATACCACACTATATTCGGACGTCCGGCTTACTGGGCTTTTATGGCTCGTCCGTGTTACATTTACAATATGATGAAAATTCTAGGTCCCAACGGCGTGATCACCATCAGGGGAGACCCGAAGAAAGCGCGAGAGTGCGAGGATGGAAATGCCGCCTTTGCCAAAGCCGTGCTGCACGCCCAGGAGTACCAGGAGATCAAGAAGAGCATAGATCCGTCTGAGATGCCCGCAAGAAAGAAAGAGGTGACAAAGCCAAATATGGAGTTCAAGGCATCAGAAGAGACGAAGACGATGCCGTTGAAGGATGATGACCCCTCCAAGGTGACCCAGATAGGCGTAGGCCTAAGTAGCGCATAGGAAAGCGCGCTCGTCAAGTTCCTCCGAGCAAATCAAGATATCTTCGCATGGCAGCCATCTGACATGACCAGAGTACCTAGGGAACTTGCCGAGCACTCTCTAAATGTAAACCCGAACGCTAAACCCGTCAAACAGTCCTTACGACGGTTTGGTGATGAAAAGCGTAAGGCAATAGCTAAGGAACTAGCGCGGCTTGAGTTAGCCAGATTCATAGAAGAGGTCATCCATACTGATTGGTCGGCCAACCCTGTAATGGTCCCTAAAAAGGACACCACTGATTTAAGGATGTGTGTTGATTATACTGCCTTGAACAAGGCTTGTCCAAAAGATCCGTTCGCTCTACCTAGAATTGATCAGGTTATCGATTCTACGGCAGGCTCGGAACTCCTCTGTTTTCTCGACGCATATTCCGGTTATCACCAAATCTGGATGAAGGAATCTAACAAAATCAAAACTTCATTCATAACCCCTTTCAGAACCTTCTGTTATGTTACGAAGCCCTTTGGGCTGAAGAACGCAGGAGCTACGTACCAACGCACGATGCAGCGTTGCCTCCATGATCAACTCGGACGCAATGTACATGCATACGTGGATGATATCGCGGTCATGTCCAAAAAGAAGGAAACATTGATTTCCGACTTAGAGGAGACGTTCGCCAATTTACGAAAATACAACATCATGCTTAACCCGAAGAAATACTTCTTTGGAATACCAACCGGAAAATTGTTAGGTTTTATCGTGTCTCAACGAGGCATAGAGGTGAACCGTGACAAGATCAAAGCTATTCTCAATATTTCCAGGCCAACTTGCCTGAAGGACGTACAAAGATTAACTGGTTGCATTGCTGCGGTCAGTCGATTTGTATGCCGGCTTGGTGAAAGAGCCGCACCATTATACAAACTCCTGAAGAAGACTAAGGATTTTGTCTGGACTGACTTAGCTGAAGCTGCATTACAAGACCTAAAGAAATTACTCTCGTCTGCTCCTATCCTGGCAGCGCCGGAACCTCAGGAACCGATGTTGCTTTACATTGCTGCGACAAATAGGGTTGTCAGTATAGTTATGGTGGTGGAGAGACCAGAAGAAAATTAGGAGCACCTGGTGCAGCATCCAACATACTTTGTCAGCGACGTCCTGACAGAATCAAAACAGCGATATCCGCACTATCAAAAGTTGGCTTACGATGTTTTTCTAGCATCTCATAAGTTACGACACTATTTTGAGGAGCATCCAATTACCGTGGTGAGCAAAGCTCCCATGAGAGATATAATCAATAATAGCGATGCCACAGGACGCGTCGCCAAATCGGGTTGCAGCTTTCGATATTGAGTACAAACCCCGGACAACAATCAAATCCCAGATCCTTGCCGACTTTGTCATTGATTGGACAGAGACCAAGGAGAACATGGTCCTCCCTGAGTCGGAATATTGGACCCTCTTTTTCGACGGGTCCAAGGCTCGAGGGGGCTCGGGGGCTGGCATGGTGCTCAAATCACCCCAAGGAGATAAACTTTTATGCGTGTTGCAGATCCACTTCACAGCGACAAACAACATTGGCGAGTATGAAGCACTTCTGCATGGAATCCGGATTGCTAAGGATATTGGCATCTGACGTTTGATGTGTTACGGAGATTCGTATCTTGTTGCTCAGCAAGTCTCAGATATTTGTAATGCAAATAAGCACATGGTAGCATATAAATCTGTCGTGGATGATCTATCTAAATCATTCGAGGGGCTTGAAGTTCAACACATCCCTCGAGCAGAAAACGAGGAAGCAGATGCACTATCTCGAATAGGCTCTGCACAGAAAGAGGTTCCGGATGGCGCATTTTTAGAGCACCTCAAAGTTCCCTCGATAAAGGGAGTAGATGAGGAATATCCGACCAAATCTGACTCACCTTTAATAGCAGTTCTGGCTGTAATTTCCAGCTGGACTCAACCCTACCTTGATTACTTGGTAGATGGAAAATTACTCGAAGACGAGGTGCTAAGCCGGCAGATTATCCGACGAGCAAAAGCCTATACTATTGTTAAAGGTGAGCTCCATAAATGGAGTGTTTCTGGGGGGTTTTAGCGCTGTGTATCTCCAGAAGAAGGAGTGGAAATCTTAAGAGAAATCCATGAAGGCGAGTGTGGTCACCACGCTGCAGCCAAATCTTTAGTGGCAAAAGCTTTTCGACATGGTTTTTTCTGGCTTACAGCTCAGGCAGATGCCGAACGATTAGTCAAGGCATGCAAAGGCTGCCAAAAGTATGCCAAGCAAGCTCATGTTCCGGCTGATCAGCTACGAACAATACCTATAACATGGCCTTTTGCGGTCTGGGGGCTTGATATGGTAGGACCTTTTAGACGAGCTCCAAGTGGATTTACTCACCTCTTAGTGATGGTGGATAAATTCACGAAATGGATCGAGGCTAAACCTGTCACTAGTTGTGATGGAGCAACAGCCAAAAGATTTGTCGAGGATGTTATAATCCGGTATGGGTATCCGTATAGCATTATCACGGACAACGGGAGTAATTTTTCCATGGGAGCGTTGGTTGAATTCTGCGACGAGCAAAATATCCGGCTTGACATTGCATTAGTCGCACATCCACAGGCTAACAGACAAGTCAAAAGAGCAAATGGTTTAATTCTACAAGGCTTGAAACCAAGACTCGAAGCACCACTGAGACGTGCTACGGGGGCTTAGGCAGAGGAACTACCCTCTGTAATTTGGAGTTTTCGAACAACTCCGAACAGGTCAACAGGATATACACCTTTCTTCTTGGTCTATGGCGCAGAAGCAGTTCTTCCTAGTGATTTAATTCATACTTCTCCTAGAGTGGCCACGTATATCGCAGAGGATGCCGAGACTTCTCGACAAAATGATCTCGACTTAGTCGAAGAGGTTCGCGTCGTTGCTGAAATGAGATCTACAGCCTATCAGCAGAATTTACGCAAGTATCATAGCCAGAGAGTCCGAACTAGATCTTTCAATAAAGGTGATTTGGTTCTCCGGCTTGTGCAACAAAGAAAGCACAAACTTTCCCCAATATGGGAAGGGCCCTTTTTAGTTAGTCGAGTATTGCACAATGGGTCGTACTACTTAACTGACATGAGGCCAGTCAAAGAAAGACTTGCTACTAAGAAGAGAAAGAGAGCTGGAGGCAGTACAAATCCGGATGAATTAGACATACCGTGGAATATTGCTCAGCTATGTCCCTTTTATTCTTAGTTTATCCTTCTTTGTAATCATACATATGTACATGTTCTGTGAGAAATAAAAGTTTTGGTTACCTCAAAGTTTTTCTGGGAAGTTTTTTACCATCTTATTTCCTAATGATCATGTCATAATCGAAAATCCCAGAATGCTTGAAAGTACTTTATGCTCATGTTCGTTCTGGTTTAGATTTCCGATTCTAAAACTGCTACCTTCGGGTATAACTCTAAAAAAATTCTAGTCTTTACTTGGGTTATTTTTCTGATTGCTGGATGCGGGTATCTTCCGAGTAGTGAATTGTTGGTACTAGAAGCCGGCTTTGTTTCCGAGTTTAAACTGGTTTAGCAATTGAGCTCCGTTGCTCGGCAAAGTTTCTGGCTAAAGGTTTAGCCGGCTCACGAAAGGGACGAGGCGGAAAGCCAGATAAACGATAAGTAGAGGCGGAAAATTCTAAGTGCTTATGAAAACATTTCAGGCGCACAAAAATTTATGACAAAAGTGCTGAATAGATAAAAAAACTTAGCACTAGCAAAAGTCGTAGTACTTAATATTTACAAAAACGCATCATGTCTTTCCAGAATAATAATAGTTTTCTGATCTATGATGCAGGAGGAGATGAAGGAGCTGACGGCTCGCTGGTTATTCCGCCTTGATATCGTGCCGAGATGTCCGGACCCGAGGTGGTCCGTTCATCGTCGGAAACTTCTTCGGCGTCTTCTGGAGGAGGTGGCGGAGTATCCACGCGGGTGAAGAAGGGCACCTTGTAGCTAGTCAGGTCAGCTACGTGGCACCCATATCCGGCACAGGAGTGCATGATGGCTTGAAGGTCCTGCTCCTGGCCATCTTCGTCTACTTTGCAGTACCCTCTGGTCACTTGCCATATCTCGATGTTGCCATGGTGACTCATGACCATGGTGAGAGCGTTCTGCGCGGCAGTCCGCGCGTAGGACATATTCTAGTCCCGAACGAGCTGCGGCATCTCCTTGGCCTTCTCCCGCACCTGGAAGTCCGACATGCTTGGCATGTCCGGAATCCTGAGAGACTCGCCAATGTCCTCAAGGGACTGGCGGTAGTCATGAAGAATATCACCAACTTGGGTAAGCCGGTGAGTGCGGGGCTCAGACGAGGAGGAGTCCATCAAGTTCAGAGGACCTTTACACAAAACAAGTCAATGAAAATCCGACATTGATGAAATTTGAAGAAATGATAAATCAGACAGATGGAACGTACCAAGAATGACGTCGTCAATCTTGGTCTTCTCCTCCTGGAGACTCTGGAGTTCAGCCCGGAGCGCTTCAGAGAGATCTTTCTCTCTGCCAAGCTCATTCTTGAGGTCCGAGATAACTTTATTTTGAGCGCAATCTTGAGATCGCGCTCTTCAGTGGCCATGGAGGAGGACTCAAGGACTTGAGCTATGCTCCTTTCATCATCCGCCTTGAGCTTATCTAGCTCTTGGCAAAGTCCCTTGTTCTCCACCACTAGGGTCTTGAGGTTCTCGGCCTCTTCAATCATAGCGATGGATTGTTTCACCAACGCTGTAAGTCAAAAAGAACATAAGTTCAGAAAAATTCGACATTGAAAAAAATGCAAAAAACAAGGTTTGAATCTCGGAATGTTTACCTTCGGCTTCATCCTTGGCTACCTTGAGCTCAACATTTTTAAGCCATAGAGCTTTGATCTCTCTCCGCTTATCACAGACATTTGTTAACAATTCCTGGTTATAGGAACATACTTTCTGTAAGTCAGAATACCCAAAGTCAGAAAGCTACTTAAGACTCTAAATATCAGCACGAGCCTTGGGAGATACACTAGTTCGTTCTTTGGCATCCTAATGAAAGCATAAACCCGGATTTCTATATCCTACTTCATGCTTGGGGGCTAGAGGATATGATATAACATAAGGTAAAAAACAAGAGTTGGAATTCTGACTTACATATTGCTCGCGGATGAGTTTGTTTAACCCCGCATTCACTTCAGCCGCCACCTTCTTAGCGAGGGTAAGAGGAATTACTGGGGCTGTTGGAAGCTCGCCAGTCTTGATCCTCTCGTCGCGAAGGCGGACTTGAGCGAGAAGGTCAGAGAACTTGACGTCCTCTGCTTCTTGCGCTTCCTCTTCGGGGGATAGATGGATTTTGTCCAGGACTTGCCTGGCCAGCCGCTGGATCTCCTCTACGGATTTCCGGGATAAGCCAAACTTGGCAAGTCCGGGGTTGTTGAGGAGGTTGTCGGCGAAGACTTCAGCCGAGGGATCATTACCCGAAGAGGGTTCACCCTTATCTTGAGCTGACGCACCCACGGTGACGTCAGTATGCGATCCAAGGATCACAGGCGCCGTTGAAGGAGCCGGATCTTCTGCAACAACCGGAGAAGGAGTAATCGCCGGTGTTGCAGAAGGTTGAGGGGCAGGAGTCGGAGGAGCCGCGACAGGGGAGGCTATGGTAAGCTTCGTCTGTCACCGGGGCTTCGCAGGAATCCCTTTCCCCTTACCCTTGATGAGAGGCTTTTCTCTGAGAATGTAGTAAAATCGGAAACATTACATCTCAGAAAGAAATTCGGGAAAGGTACAAAGGTGGAAATTGTGAATGAAAGTTACCTCTTCACAACGGGCACTTCCTTTGTGCCAACAGCCACTGTCGGAGCTTTGCGCTTCTTGAGCGCAAGGTCCAGCAATGGGACCACTTCAGTCTCCTGGGAAAACTCAGGAGGATATCCTTCGAGTGGAGCAAGCTCCGACTCGGGGAGATCAGCAAGCTGAAAACAAGAAAACATATCAGCATTGCAGTATATAACTTAAAGATTGAAACACGTAAAAGGTGTACTGATGGAAGCTTACCGCTACCACGGGGTTTTTCGCCGTGTGCATATCTAGAGAAGTCTCCGAAATTTTCCTCTCGATCCGCTCCTTGATCAGCGACTTGATCTGGCTTATGTAACCTTGGATGGTATAGGCTTTGGGGCTGATGCGGAGAGAGTCTTTTTGGGAAGACGTGATGGAGTGCATCAGTCTATCCCCGTGGTACTGAAGTGGTTGGATCCGACGTGAGACCCAGCATTGGACCAAGTCGGATCCCTTTAGACCCTTGTGCTTGATCAAATACTCGATCTGCCTCTTAGCGAGGATCAGATCGTCGGTGAGAGCTGGAGCAGCCTCCTCCCAGGAAGGCTGGGCCGTGGCAGCTCTGTCGACAAAATCCGGCAAAGCACTAGCTTTGCCGGGAGCCGGAATATCCCTATGGTAGAAAAAAGTGGCTGGCCATTGTTTGAACGAGTCACTGGCAGAAATTTTGGGATATACCCGGTCTTGTCTAACAGAAAAACTAATGGTACCGGTGATGTAAGGAACACCGGCAGTAATGGAATTTCTCCGGACATGGAAATAATACTAGAAGAGAAGCAAGCTCAGCCTAATGCCGAGAAAGCCCTCGCAAAGCGCAGCATATGCGCTCATCTCTAGAAGAGAATTGGGAGGAAGATTATGGAGTTGAACTCCATAGTGGTCAATCACCTCAGAGAAGAACTCCGAGGGAGGAAAGGACAAACCTCGGTCCAGATGGGTGCCGAAGTGGACACGCTCGCCCTCGCGCGGATTGGGGACGGTTTCACCGGAACCGCTCCGCCAGTTGCCGGCGGCGAGAAGCCCCTCCTTATCCACATTTTTGAGGCCATCCTCGTCGAGGGCGCAGGGGATCCAGATTCCCCGGAAGCTCTGTTTCTCCGCAGTTGCTTCCGCCAACGCCGCCGCCGCCAGAGAGGAAGAAGAGGATGAAGCCGTTTTCTCTCCGGTGGAAAAGGTGACCTTAAAGTGGTGGCGCTAGGAGCTCTGTGGGGAGAGGACGAAAAGGCTCTGGGCACGCTGGAGGATTGGGAAGAAAGGAACGGCGAAGGACTGGTGGAGAGGAGAAGAAGGAATCTAAACCCCTCATATCCACCTACCTGTGCCAAGATTCGTGCAAACGCTATAGTATAATTGCCACGCGTCGTGGAAATAACTAGGAAGGGCCCGCGCGATGATTGCGTCGCCTCAATCTCCACGCACGCATTGAAACAGCATCTCGGTTCCGCGAACCGCGGACCCACCAACGGTCGTGCTGACGCAACGTCTGCCAGATGATGTGACCTGACCATGCTTGTGTCAGGTGGCGTTAGAGACCAAGTTCCGGCTTAGTTTAAAAGCGAGCTGGAAAATCCGAGTAACTAATTGAAAGGTCCGACTTACTTTTAAGACCCGGATCGTATTTTTTGTTCTGAAGTTTCAGGAACCCTTCAAGATTCTGCAAGCCGAAGATCAAGCTGGACGATGATAAAATCCGACTTTGGATCTTGGAGGCCTCCGGGGGCTACTGTTGGGGATATACTTTCCGGGTATCCTCACAGCTCCTCACTGACTAGGGTGGCCCACTTCGGGTTAGAGCTTTGCTTCACGGGTGGCCCAGTTAGGGAGAGAAGACGGAGTCCAATCCGACTACGGCAAGGCCCAGAGGACTTACCGACTTAGGCCCATAATGTTACTTGTAGTTCAAGATGTACTCTGTAACCAACTCTTAGTCGTAGCCGGATTGATCTCTCCTATAAACCCTAGGTCGGATATCTATATAAGCCGTCCTAGGGAGAGCCTTTAGGGCACCAGATAACACCCAATACTTTAGACCCTCAACTCGCACAGGCGAAACCTTTGTAACCCATATTCCGGCTCTACCGTATTACTAGATTGCTAGCAGGAGTAGGGTCTGTCCAAAGCCCGTGGATTCGATCCTGGGTAAACTTGTGTGCTCACCGTCCCGGAACACCGTACGTCTCACACCCCTCTCTCCCACACGCCTCGAGGACCCCCTCATGGTGTACTTGTCTTCAATACGACGACAGTTGTGCGTAGCTAAATAGGATATAGCGATAGAAAGTAGGTTTCTTAACGAGGTTCAATACATTCAACCCCTTCCTTGCGTGCAGAACTAGGATACACGCAAAATATAGAAAATATAAAGAAGCTACTTAGCAGCAGCAGCAGACACATTCAACCCCTCCTTGCATGCGCCTGAGCCTCCGCCTCCTCCCTCCGGCGCTTCCTCCACTTCTTGTTGCCTAGTCCCTTGATCTTGGGGGCCTTGGGCTTGATTGGAGGCATGCGACCCTCTTCGATGGCCACCAGCTAGAGGTTTCGGAGGTAAATTCCGAGAGCCTAGTGTTCGGTGATGTAGGCGTTGACGTTCACGGTCTGGCCGCCATTGTGGGTGCTGGACCTCTGGCCCTCTGCATGCATCACTAAGGAGTTGAAGTTAGTGCCGGCGAGACTAGCCCTGCATAAGGCGATCCCCTTGCAGAAGGGCAACTATAGTCGCCGCCAGCGAAGAAGGCGTCGTACTGGCCAGCTTGTAGCCTCCTCAGCACCTGACGAGTCTTGGTGTTCCTGGACTCGTCATCGCTGCAGACGTCGCGACCATAAACCTATTAGAAGAAAAGGAAAATGGGGGAGTAGATGATGTAAGAAGATCGAGCAATCGAAATGCGAACAAGTGAATCCTAATAAACCAAGATCTAGCATCTAACGATGGGAATGGTAGAAGAACCAGGGAAGGGGAGCAAACCCTAGTTACCTCCGACCATGGGTCGTCGATACCGGTGTCGTAGGGGTTCACCGAAGCGATATACTCATATGGATCGTAGGGGTCCCTGAAGAGCTGGATCTACTCGTTACCGGCGAGAGCCTCCTCGCCGGCGGGGGGCTCCTCGTCGGCGGCTACATCGGTAGCGGGGACGGGGGCCTGGACGGGAACGGCGGCTGCCATCGATGCCTCGACGGGGACCTAGACGGGGATGGCAGCTACTTTCAACGCGTCGAGGGGGACCGGCGAGGAGACGGGGGGCCTCCTCGTTGACGGCCTCGGAGGCGACGATGGCCACCGTATCCTCCTCCGCCATCGCCGACACAGACGGGGTATTCTCTGGAGTTTGCAGATGCTGGTGGGACAGTGGATAGGGTTGCGTGAGGAGAGTGAGCGAGCGTGAGAGTAGGTGTGCAGAGAGGGGATCTATAGTTAAGGTGAATGGAAGCAAGGCATGTTTCGTTGCACCACCATGCAACGCGCCGCGCAGGCTACTGCACCATGCACCGCGTCACGCGCACAGTACGTCACGTTTTTTTCTCGGGCCATGCATGGAAGTTCTGTATTGAGCTGCATGCAAAGGGCGCATACACAATTTCTATATATGAAGTTTGACACGGCCCTAAAATTGGTGATAATTAAAAGTGGAAATGTAGAGGGGAATGTAGGTGGCTGTACGACGAGATTTGTGGGGTTGTGCTAGATCGGGTAGAAGGATGTGTTGATGACTATGAGTGACTCGATGAAGGTGGAGACATTAGGTCTCGTCGAGCTCAGCTCTTCGGCCTCCGTCTAGAGCGTGCAAGTTTCTTATGGTGGGGCCCAGTTGGAAGTGAGATTGAGAGCCGCTGCGTAAAAAATGGGATATGTCTTATTAAAATCAAGTGGCAATAAATTGGAGCTGTCCATCGACGACTGTGCACTCAATGACGCATGTGTTGTGGCATAGTAGTGGCAGTAGTAGGCTTTTCAGACTTGATTAAACATGACATGACCAGTCGACGACTTTTTCCATGGATGGCTTCGTGTTCCTTCTTGTAGAAGTCTCACTGAGGGAGACGTCCGGGCTGTCTCACGCTGTACTATGAAGGGCACGACGTGTGCAACGATCATCATTGGATCACACAGAATCAACAGTTGGTACGCACGATCCGCGTGACAACTGTGATAAACCAATCAGGGCGTAGCTGACAGAGTGAGCATAGGTTTGGGCTTCTACGAAAGATAGAGAGAGGGGGCAAAACTGAGTAGTATCAAAAAACCAAGGGTAAAACTAAGTAGTATAAAAATGGAAAGTGAGTGTCTTGTACAATGAAATACATCGTGGCATACATCCACTAGAGTTCATTGGATGTGTGTTCTTCTCATAAACCACATGGAGCCACTGGAGTTCATTGCATGTGTGTTATTTTCATAAACCACATGGATCCACCGGTGTCATTGCATGTGTGTTCTTTTCTTAAACCACATGTTGATCCACCAATGTCATTGCATGTGTGTTATTTTCACAAACCATATATGGATCCACCAGTGTCATGGCATGTGTGTTCTTTTCACAAACCACATCTAGACTCATTGCATGTGTGTTCTTCTCACAAACCACATATGGATCCACCAGAGTTCATTGCATGTGTGTTCTTTTCACAAACCACAACTAGAGTCATTGCATGTCTGTTCTTTTCACAAACCACATAAGGATCCACCAGAGTCATTGCATGTGTGTTCTTTTCACAAACCACATCTAGAGTCATTGGATGTATGTTCTTTTCACAAACCACATATTGATCCACCACTGTCATTGCATGTGTGTTCTTATCACAAACCACAACTAGAGACATTGCATGTGTGTTCTTCTCACAAACCACAGCTAGAGTCATTTCATGTGTGTTCTTCTCACAAACCACATATGGATCCACTAGAGTTCATTGCATGTCTGTTCTTTTCACAAACCACATCTAGAGTCATTGCATGTATGTTCTTCTCACAAACCACACATGGATCCACCAGTTTCATTGCATGTGTGTTCTTTTCAAAAACCATAACTACAGCCATTGGATGTATATTCTTTTCACAAACCACATATTGATCCACCAGTGTCATTGCATGTGTGTTCTTTTCACAAACCTCATCTAGAGTCATTGCATGTGTGCTCTTTTCACAAACCACATCTAGAGTCATTCCATGTGTGTTCTTTTCACAAACCACATATGGATCCACTAGTGTCATTGCATGTCTGTTCTTTTCATTAACCACAACTAGAGTCATTGCATGTCTGTTCTTTTCACAAACCACATATGGATCCACCAATGTCATTGCATGTGTGTTCTTTTCACAAACCACATTTAGAGTCATTGGATGTGTGTTCTGCTCACAAACCAAATATGGATCCACCAAAGTTCATTGCATGTGTGTTCTTTTCACAAACCATAGCTAGAGTCATTGCATTTGTGTTCTTCTCACAATCCACATATGGATCTGCCAGAGTTCATTGCATGTCTGTTCTTTTCACAAACCACAGCTAGAGTCATTGCATGTATGTTCTTCTCACAAACCACCCCTAGAGTCATTGCATGTGTGTTCTTTTCACAAACCATATATGGATCCACCAGTGTCATTGCATGTGTGTAATTTTCACAAACCAGATCTAGAGTCATTGCATCTGTGTTGTTCTCACAAACCGCATATGGATCCACCAGAGTTCATTACATGTGTGTTCTTTTCACAAACCATAGCTAGAGTCATTGCATGTATGGTCTTTTCAGAAACCACATAAGGATCCACCAGAGTCATTACATGTGTGTTCTTTTCACAAACCACATCTAGAGTCATTAGATCTATGTTCTTTTCAAAAACCACATATTGATCCACCAGTGTCATTGCATGTGTGTTCTTTTCACAAACCACATCTAGAGTCATTGCATGTGTGTTCGTCTCACAAACCACAACTAGAGTCAGTGCATGTGTGTTCTTTCAATAAACCACACAAGGATCCATCAGAGTCATTGCATCTCTGTTCATTTCATTAACCATAGCTAGAGTCATTGCATATGTGTTCTTCTCACAAACTACATCCAGAGTCATTGCATGTGTGTTCTTCTCACAAACCACATATGGATCCACCAGAGTTCATTGCATGTCTGTTCTCTTCACAAACCACAGCTAGAGTCATTGTATGTGTTTTGTTTTCACAAACCACATCTGGAGTCATTGAATGTGTGTTCTTCTCACAAATCACATCTAGAGTCATTGCATGTCTGTTCTTTCAATAAACCACACAAGGATCCACAAGAGTCATTGCATCTCTGTTCTTTTCATTAACCATAGCTAGAGTCATTCGTGTGTGTTCTTCTCACAAACCACATCTAGAATCATTGCATGTGTGTTCTTCTCACAAACCACATATGGATCCACTAGAGTTCATTACATGTCTGTTCTTTTCACAAACCACATCTAGAGTCATTGCGTGTATGTTCTTCTCACAAACCACACATGGATCCACCAGTTTCATTGCACGTGTGTTCTTTTCACAAACCATAACTATAGTCATTGGATGTATATTCTTTTCACAAACCACATATTGATCCACCAGTGTCATTGCATGTGTGTTCTTTTCACAAACCTCATCTAGAGTCATTACATGTGTGTTCTTTTCACAAACCACATCTAGAGTCATTCCATGTGTGTTATTTTCACAAACCACATATGGATCAACTAGTGTCATTGCATGTGTGTTCTTTTCATTAACCACAAATAGAGTCATTGCATGTCTATTTCTTTTCACAAACCACATATGGATCCACCAATGTCGTTGCATGTGTGTTCTTTTCACAACCCACATCTAGAGTCATTGGATGTGTGTTCTTCTCACAAACCAAATATGGATCCACCAGAGTTCATTGCATGTGTGTTCTTTTCACAAACCATACCTAGAGTCATTGCATGTGTGTTCTTCTCACAAACCACATATGGATCCACCAGAGTTCTGCATGTCTGTTCTTTTCACGAACCACAGCTAGAGTCATTGCATGTATGTTCTTCTCACAAACCACACCTAGAGTCATTGCATGTGTGTTCTTTTCACAAACCACATATGGATCTACTAGCGTCATTGCATGTGTGTAATTTTCACAAACCACATCTAGAGTCATTGCAAGTGTGTCGTTCTCACAAACCACATATGGATCCACCAGAGTTCATTGCATGTGTGTTCTTTTCACAAACCACAGCTAGAGTCATTGCATGCATGTTCTTTTCACAAACCACATAAGGATCCACCAGTGTCATTGCATGTGTGTTCTTTTCATAAACCACATCTAGATTCATTGCATGTGTATTCGTCTCACAAACCACAGCTAGAGTCAATGCATGTGTGTTCTTTCAATAAACCACACAAGGATCCATCAGAGTCATTGCATCTCTGTTCTTCTCATTAACCACAGCTAGAGTCATTGCATATGTGTTCTTCTCACAAACCACATCTAGAGTCATTGCATGTGTGTTCTTCTCACAAACCACATATGGATCCACCAGGGTTCATTGCATGTCTGTTCTCTTCACAAACCACAGCTAGAGTCATTGCATGTGTGTTGTTTTCACAAACCACATCTGGAGTCATTGCATGTGTGTTCTTCTCACAAACCACATATAGAGTCATTGCATGTGTGTTCTTTTCACTAACCACATCTAGAGTCATTGCATGTGTGTTGTTTTCACAAACCACATTTGGAGTCATTGCATGTGTGTTCTTCTCACAAACCACATCCAGAGTCATTGCATGTCTGTTCTTTCAATAAACCACACAAGGATCCAATAGAGTCATTGCATCTTTGTTGTTTTGATTAACCATAGCTAGAGTCATTCATGTGTGTTCATCTCACAAACCACATCTAGAATCATTGCATGTGTGTTCTTCTCAAAAACCACATTTAGATCCACCAGAGTTCATTGCATGCCTGTTCTTTTCACAAACCACAGCTAGATTCATTGCATGTATGTTATTCTCACAAACCACACATGGATCCACCATTCATTGCATGTGTGTTCTTTTCACAAACCACACCTAGAGTCACTGGCTGTATGTTCTTTTCAAAAACCACATATTGATCCACAAGTGTAATTGCATGTGTGTTCTTTTCACAAATCACATCTAGATTCATTGCATGTGTGTTCTTTTCACAAACCACATCTAGAGTCATTGCTTGTGTGTTCTTTTCACAAACCACATATGGATCCACCAGTGTCATTGCATTTGTGTTCTTTTCATTAACCACATCTAGAGTCATTGCATGTGTGTTCTTTTCACAAACCACAACTAGAGTAATTGCATCTGTGTTCTTCTCACAAACCACATCTAGAGTCATTGCATGTGTGTTCTTCTTAAAACCACATATGGATCCACCAGAGTTCAGTACATGTCTGTTCTTTTCACAAACCACAGCCATAGTCATTGCATTATGTTCTTCTCACAAACCACACATGGATCTACCAGTGATATTGCATGTGTGTTCTTTTCACCAACCATGTTCGTTTGACAAACCACATATTGATCCACTAGTGTCATTGCATGTGTGTTCTTTCACAAAGAATATATAGAGTCATTGCATGTGTGTTCTTTTCACAAACCACATCTAGAGTCATTGCATGTGTGTTCTTTTCAGAAACAACATATGGATCCACTAGTGTCATTGCATGTGTGTTCTTTTCATTAACCACAGCTAGAGTCATTGCATGTCTGTTCTTTTCACAGACCACATATGAATCCACCAGTGTCATTGCATGTGTGTTCTTTTCACAAACCACATCTAGAGTCAGTGCATGTGTGTTCTTCTCACAAACCAGATATGGAACCCCAGAGTTCATTGCATGTGTCTTCTTTTCACAAACCACAGCTAGAGTCATTGCATGTCTGTTCTTTTCACAAACCACATAAGGATCCACCAGAGTCATTGCATGTGTGTTCTTTTCACAAACCATAACTAGAGTTATTGCATGTGTGCTCTTTTCATTAACCACATGTAGAGTCATTGCTGTGTGTTCTTTTCACAAACCACATATGGATCCACCTGTGTCATTGCATGTGTGTTATTTTCACAAACCACAGCTAGAGTCATTCCATGTGTGTTCTTCTCACAAACCACAACTAGAGTCGTTGCATATGTGTTCTTCTCACGAACCCCATATGGATCCACTAGAGTTCATTGCATGTCTGTTCTTTTCACAAACCACAGCAAGAGTCATTGCATATCTTTTCTTCTCACAAACCACACATGGATCCACCAGTGTCATTGCATGTGTGTTCTTTTCACAAACCACATCTAGAGTCATTTCTTGTGTGTTCTTCTCCCAAACCACATATGGATCCCCCAGAGTTCATTGCATGTGTGCTCTTTTCACGAACCACGCCTAGAGTCAATGCATATTTGTTCTTTTCACAAAACAACATAAGGATCCACCAGAGTCATTGCATGTGGCTTCTTTTCAGAAACCATAGCTAGAGTCATTAAATGTGTGTTCTTTCATTAACCACATCTAGAGTCATTGCATGTGTGTTCTTTTCACAAACAACATATGGATCCACCAGTGTCATTGCGTGTGTGTTCTTTTCACAAACCACAGCTAGAGTCATTCCATGTGTGTTCTACTCACAAACCACATATGGATCCACGAGAGTTCATTGCATGTGTGTTCTTTTCACAAACCACAGCTAGAGTCATTGCATGTCAGTTCTTCTCACAAACCACATAAGGATCCACCAGAGTCATAGGATGTGTGTTCTTTTCACAAACCACAGCTGGAGTGATTGCATGTGTGTTCCTTTCAGAAACCACATCTAGAGTCATTGCATGTGTGTTCTTCTCACATACCACAGCTAGAGTCATTGCATGTATGTTCTTATCACAAACCACACAAGGATCCACCAGAGTCATTGCATCTCTGTTCATTTCATTAACCACATCTAGGGTCATTGCATGTCTGATCTTCTCACAAACCACATATGGATCCACCAGAGTTCATTGCATGTCTATTCTTTTCACAAACCACATCTAGAGTCATTATATGTGTGTTCTTCTCAGAAACCACATATGGATCCACCAGAGTTCATTACATCTCTGTTCTTTTTACAAACCACATCTAGAGTCATTGCATGTCTGTTCTTCTCACAAACCACATATGGATCCACCAGAGTTCATTGCATGTGTGTTCTTTTCAAAAAATACATCTAGAGTCATTGCATGTCTATTCTTCTAACAAACCACATAAGGATCCTCCAGAGTCATGGCATGTGTGTTCTTTCCACAAACCACATATTGATCCACTAGTGTCACTGCATGTGTGTTCTTTTGACAAACTACATCTAGAGTCATTACATGTTTGTTCTTTTCACAAACCATAGCTAGAGTCATTGCATGTCTGTTCTCCTCACAAACCACTCATGGATCCACCAGTGTCATTGCATGTGTGTTCATTTCACAAACCACATCTAGAATCATTAGATGTGTGCTCTTTTCACAAACTACATATGGATCCAACAGTGTCATTGCATGTGTGTTCTTTTCACAAACCACATCTAGAGTCATTGCATGTCTATTCTTGTCACAAACCACATATAGATCCACCAGAGTTCATTGCGTGTTTTTTTCACAAACCACATCTAGATTCATTGCATGTGTGTTCTTCTCACAAACCACATCTAGAGTCATTGCATGCGTGTTCTTCTCACAAACCACATATGGATTCAAAAGAGTTCATTCAATGTCTGTTCTTTTCACGAACCACATCTAGAGTCATTGCATGTGTGTTCTTCTCACAAACCACATATGGATACACCATAGTTCTTTGCATGTGTGTTCTTTCCACAAACCGCATCTAGAGTCATTGGATGGTTGTTCTTCTCACAAACCACATAAGGATCCACCAGAGTCATTGCATGTGTGTTCTTTCACAAACCACATCTAGATTCATTGCATGTCTGTTCTTTTCACAAACCACATCAAGAGTCATTGCATGTTGTTCTTTTCACAACCACATAAGGATCCACCAGTGTCATTGGATGTGTGTTCTTTTCACAAACCACAGCTAGAGTCATTGCATGTGTGTTCTTCTCACAAACCACAACTAGAGTCATTGCATGTGTGTTCTTCTCACAAACCACATATGGCTCCACCAGAGTTCATTGCATGTGTGTTCTTTTCACAAACCACAACTAGAGTCATTGCAT